>BGPR01005340.1:0-25333 GCA_013235015.1 Araneus ventricosus
TCAGGTAGCCTTTGGTTCAGTTTACGTATTTATCAGTCACTCAGAATAACGTGCACCAAAGTCCTCACAAAAGTGCAAACTTGATGCTACCCATAAATCTGGAACATCCTCCCACTTCTCTAAAGCCACAAATCATTAGAACCCAGCATTACTGTATCTCAACTGTCTCGGAGATTGAAATTGTGCAGCTTCATTCAAAGCATCATGCCACTGCTGGTCACCTCGAAGAAGTCCATACTCCTGACATGCTTGTTGAAATGTAATGCATCTTAACCCATTTACGGTCAAAATATCATCAAAACTAATGGCCCCAGACTTGCGCAGTAGTAGCATCCTCAAATAGTACCTCTCAGAATCCAGTATACTAACTACTGGCAGTCTCCCAATAACATTTTGTCCACCACGTTGTCGCTTCTTCCAATTTGTGGTACTCTTATCAAACACATAATATTGTGGAATATCTGAGTAAGAAATGTTGTGAGCTGAAGGATCATTTTTGTTTAGTTCAAACCATGATGTTAGTGTTGTTTTTCTTAAAGCAGCTCGTTCAATTGCTTGGGCTTCTTGACCGTCTTGGTACACAATCGGCTGTTGCTGTGGTAAATGCACAGCTAAGCGCACTACAGTGTGGGATTTATGCGACAAATTAAATTCATTTAAACGCCACATGGCTTCAGGTGCACTAACATACCTACCTTCAACAAAACTTAAAATTTCATCATGATCCAGAGCACCTTCTTTTTGTATTTTGACCGAGGCTGCATCATGTCCTTTGTATACATATTTATATAAGTATTTGACACTTTTAACTGAGGCACAAACTTCAACATTAATATGCGCATTAAATTTTTTAAGCAACCAAGGATTATAGGGGACAACCCATCTGTTATCGATGGAATATTTCCCTACCTGGACAGGTTCAGTGGCTCTTCTGCGATAAATAGGGTATCCATTAACATTTTCCTCTGTATCATCCTTGAATTGTTTCGGAAAACTTTTGCAGCACTGTCCATCTCTCATGCATGGAGAATTTATATTTATAGTTCCACATGGGCCATGTACCATGCATTTTGTCACAATTTGGAAGAGTCTAAGATCAGTGCAAGGATCTGGAAGTTCTGCACTCACAAACTTGTCAATGTCATCTTTAGTGCGAATTTTGCTTTCTGAATCTAATGTTAGAAGAATGTGGGCATGAGGCAAACCTCGCTTTTGGAACTCAATAACATAAATATAGGCCAAAACAGTTCCAAATATTCCATGCTTGCAAATATCTTCTAAAAGTTCTTTTAATTTCATATTAAATACACGTACAATAATATCAGGTCGGTCTTCAGGACGTTGCACACCCTTCATGCTATTTAAAATTTCAGACCAAGATGGGTTGCAAGTAAATGTCAGAAAGAGATCTGGCTTACCAAACTTGCGTACCATAGCCATTGCATCTTGGTAATTTTGTTGCATATGACGTGGGCTCCCTTGGAAAGAAGATGGCAGTATTATAAGTTTTCCAGTGCGTATATTTTCATTATGTGCTCGACACTCTAAAGCATCTAAAAGCCCCCGATAAAGTTCAATTCGCAAATCTTTTTGATTTTGTCGCAAAAAATGTAAACGTGAGCCTTCGGTTTTAACATATGCATCAACAATATATTGCTGAAAAAGCTTACCACTATTGTGCAAAATACTGAAACCATTTCGCTGGGAAAGTCTGTATGCATAATATTGTAGTTGAGTGACACGGGTGCGCTTTGCTGTTCTCCTTTCTTCTACATGTTCCATTCCAGTGTTCCAACTACACTCGCCCCTTGGAAATAGCAAAGGATAGGTCATTGGATCACAGCATTGATTTAAAGGTGAAATGCTTTGGCATGTATTCCCAACTGGGTACACACAAATGTCTCGGTTGGCTGGGGGCTCTCCATTATCACCTACAAATATAGCTGCTACATCAGTGCATAAAGTAGGAGCATTATAGCGCCGCATATCCAAATTTTTATCTTCCAAAAATACCATTTTCACTGATGTAGTTGGGTGCTCTTGTACCAATCGGTGCATTTGAAGATAAGACTGAGCAAAGGGATTGATTTCCCTTAACATAAAATCAAGTTTTTCAAATACATGTTGCAAGCAATTTTGATTGTTACTCAAGCGTTTCTCTGTTGCCTCACTGGAGTCAAATATATAAAGTTGTCCGTAACTTTCTTTATGTTGGTCACTTGCATACAGGGGGGAAACTCTGTGGTACACTTGACCATGTAAACGGTAACAGTATGGCCCAGTTCCACGTGGTGGTTTAATTTGTGCTCCCATCGAAGCGAATGCAAAGGCAGAATTGTATTCCCGAATTCGCTGTCGATAATTTTTAGCATCAGGTGAATTTTCAGTTAGCAATACTTTCAATAGTTCCGGTGCATACGGAAATGCCGGTAACTGAACCTTTCCATCATGGCAACATTTTGTATACTTATGGGCAGTATTTTTCTCTTCCTTCCAATAAACAGCCCCACAAAAACCGCACTGTTCGGACATAGTTCCACAATTATGCTCCTCAACATCGTTTCGAATACACACACGTTTTGTTCGATGGCGATTATCGGCTTCGTTTCGAATACGTCGTCTTATAGTGGATTCCTGAACTGTTTCCCGACTCCGTTCAGTACGCCTTTGTTCATTTCGGATAATATATCCAACAGCACGACTTAAATTCATTATTTTTACAAATTTCCAACTACTAAAAATAGTTTTCAATAAACGTGATCACACGAAGCAAATTTAGACTTTCCGCGGATGTAAACAAATCAAACTTGCGAGCTGTTGCCAAACGGCGATTAAGAAATTCGACCCTTTTTTGTCGCTACGTAAGATAATTATATATATAGATGTTACGACTCTCTCTAATCCGACACGTCTGTTGGAACATGTTACTTGGTGACGAGTCATTCTTTCCTGTAAAAAATTGAAACCTTTCCCCTTTTAGTACATGATTTTTTTATTGACGGACACTCTCTATAATCTGACGGGTGACTGGTCCCATATTTGTTGGATTAGAGAGAGTCTACTGTAAATAAATTAAAATTATTCACTTCCAGCGGCAAGTTCAGAGGAATGAGTTAATTTTTTCTTGCTCACTGAACAGTTGCAGATATAGATGAATAAAATGTAATCAAACAAAAAAGAATTGTAAATAAATATTTTTTCTTCAATTTAAAAATTCATCTCTGACAAAGTTAACAGACATAAAATCTTGTCTAAGAACAGAGAACAAAAACTGACCAAGAGGAATATCTGAAAGAGGTAAGAGAGACAAAATGTTTGGAACCAACCTGCAGGGTTTTGGAAATGCGCACTTTGGTCTTTTCATCAATTTGGGGAGCTCGGATGCGGCCCGTACCAGCCTTACCCACTTGACCGAGGCTGAAACCCAAATCATCCTGGTAGGCATCTTCTTCAATCTGCAATGAGTCGGGGAATGCAACAAAATTAGATTTTAAAAATGACTCTTTTGAACTGATAAAATCATTTGATCTTATAAAAATCAATCATTTTTCAATCTGGAATGACTAAGGGAATGTAACAAAACCAAATTTTAAAAATGACTATTGAACTTATAAAATCAATTATAAATATTTTTCAATCTGGAAAAGTAAGTAAACAGAGTAATTAGTAGTAACTAAGTAACAGAACGTAAT
Organism: Araneus ventricosus; assembly: GCA_013235015.1. Taxonomy (NCBI): domain Eukaryota; kingdom Metazoa; phylum Arthropoda; class Arachnida; order Araneae; family Araneidae; genus Araneus; species Araneus ventricosus. The sequence goes on from BGPR01005340.1 coordinate 3,693, forward strand.
TTTAAAAATGACTCTTTTGAGCTTAAAAAATCAGTTATGCATATTCTTCAATCTGTAATGAGTCAGGGAATGTAACAAAATTAAATTTTAAAAATGACTCTATTGAACTTATAAAATTAATTATAAATATCTTTCAATCTGGAAAAAGCCAAGGAAAATAACAGAACTTAATTTTAAAAATGGCTCTTTTGAGCTTATGAAATTAATTTTTCCTTACTTCGCCAAAGTTCATTCTATTAGCCTGCTTTCGGAATTCTGTGATAGCATATCTTTCTTTCATCTTTCGAACCCTAATCAAAGAAAAAATGGAAGATTTAAATAGAGAAAGCACATCTTATTAAACACTTAATAAAATGGAAATATATCATTTTTAAAACAAAAGGTTCACTATTTAAGGATAATGTGAAAATTTCCAGTTTCAGTCTTCACAATCTGATACAATTTTTAACTTAACATTAAAGATTTGCTTGACCATTTTGGTAACAAAAACCCAAAAGCATTGCACCTGTCCTATTGCAAAAAGTTGCCTTCTAAATCGGATAGCATGTAAAAAAAACCTATTTCATTGAGAATTTGATATTGAAATAGGCAGTGACAAATTAACAATAAAATTCACTACGATTTAGCAATTTAAATAAGGATATTAATATTGCTTTTCAACTCATAACTAATAAGCAATTCTAGCAGATAAAAAACTTTTAGTGTAAAGGTTGTCTGTTATGATAAGATAATTCGCCAAATTGAAATTTTTTTCTATCTTTAGTCGTAACAGTTATGGGGAAATGATAAGTTGGGGGAGGGGACTGAAAATTGATTTTTAGCTTATAACTTCTAAGCAATTGTAGCTATAAAAAAGTTTCAGTACGAAAGTTGTTTGTTGTGATAAGGCAAGAATTCGCCTAATTTGAATTTTCTTTCTATCTTCAATCTTAAGGGAATTATGGGAAAATGAAAAGACCGGATATATAAGGAAAAGAACATTTCACCCTCTATTTTCAAAAGGATCAGAGCTACAGGAATGAAAGAGGATTGAAGAGACTACAAATTATGAAAGCTTTCCAACAAGGTTTAACATGCATAGGCTGAAAGATATTTTAAATTGGGGGGAGAGGAGGGAAGGTAGAGAAAATCACTTTGCAGCTCATACCTTCTAAGCAATTGCAGCTATCGAAAAAGTTTAAATGCAAAAGTTGTTCGTTATGATAAGGCAATAATTCGCCTAATTTAAATTTTCTTTCTATTTTCAATTGTAAAGGATTTATGGGAAAATGAAAATTTCCATCCCTACCATTACACCCCCTTTGAGCTGGATAGCCCATCTACAAAATCGACCGAGATTTTCACTATCCTTACAACATCCAATGATGGTTAAAATTAAATCAAAATTACTTCAGTTATCGTGTTCACAAGATAACATGGGAAAAAACGTTATATATATATATACCTAGATATATAAACTTTTTAACGAAGGGTGGTTTTGGGTTCTGGGGTCATGATCGGTGAAGATCTGCAGAAATTTTCTGGAAGTCGTGTCATGAGAGCCATTGCAATAGGTAGACTTCCTATAAGGAATCTACCTAAAAACATTTGTGAAAGTATCACAATTTGCTATATAGCAGCCCTTGTAAGTTTCTTAACCCTCTCACACCAAGTGAGACAGTCCCAGGCAGGTGGCATGATTTGTTTGGCCACTACATGTAAGACATCATTTGATGTTAACCAATAAGAACATGATTCACTCCCTCTTACATCTAACTGTGTATTCGACTGTCAATAGAACAGGGTTCATACTGCATATATGATAGTAAAATTCAGGAGTTTCTAAGGATTTTTTCAGGAGTTCAGTACAGGAAATTCAGGAGATAACGTAAAAAAAAAAATCAATTGTGGGGAGAAGGGGGTAGTGTGGACAATTTTTATAAAATTGGCAAAAAAGTATACTATATATCAATCTCCCATCTTTCCCTATTGTGGTGACTCGGAACATGCACGGTAGACTCTTTCGGTGCTAATAAGTAAGGTCAGAAGTAAGAAATCCGGATTCCAGCGACTTTCTATCAATAAGGAAAAATGGAAACGTCATATTTTTATGTTTTGTTCTTCGGTTGTAATTTTTCAGGAGACAAAAAGAAATATCAGGATAAAAAAGACAATTTTCAGGAGTTTTTAAGGAATTTCAGGAGGAGTACGAACCCTGTAGAATAAAGGGTTTATTTACATTTAATATTTCATGACCTGGGAGAACAGCTGGGCAAATTAAACATTAATTAAATCTATTTCAATAAATACATAGATGACTTAATAATATTAAACTTTAACAACAATTTAATTTATGTTAGCACTCCAACATACAGTTTAATCAAAGTTTCTCACCTGCGTCCTCCCCTCTTCTTGTGAGGCTGGTCAATGGGTGCAGGGAGTGGTTTCACCTGCTTCACAGGGGGTGGCTCCTGCAGTTTGTCCAGTTTCCTCTCGATGTCTTCCCTCAAGGAGTGACCCACCTGCCCATCAGGGGATTCATGGAAACCGTCCACTCGGGCCGCAAGGGCGCACTTGGCAGCCACCAGGCGAGCAGCTTTCCTCCTCAAGTCCTGCAAGAGACGATTCGTTACTCTTCTCATTTCTGAAACAAATTACACTTTCCTTTCATAGTAAAAACTACAAATTCAATTAAAGCTAATTTTTTTTTCAAAAAACTTTCTTTTGACATAGACTTCCGTCCCTCCATAGTGGTCTAATGCCGTGTCGGGAAAGGAAAAAGTTATGTTGCTTTTCGATCTAAAGTTAAACGCTTATAGTTCCGCAACCAAATTACATAGAGAGTTGGTTTTAGTTTCATTTAACAGAGAAAGGTGGACATTGAAGAAGGCAAAAAGAATTTTAGAATTTGGAATGACGGTTGAGTCACAGTCAAGCTGCAAAGTTGGTGAAAATCACAAAATTTTTTGATGACGTCACAGTGACCGATGCGAGCAGACTAAGGCAATTCATTTATCGATCGTGCGAAATTATACTCAAGAATTGTTAGATTACATCAAATTTCATGCTAAAGTTAAACGCTTATAGCTCCACAACCAAATAACATAGAGGTTTTAGTGTTGGTTTTAGTTTCATTTAAAAGAAAAAGGTGGACATTGAAGATTTCAAAAAGAATTTTGGAATTTGGAATGACGGTTTAGTCACAGTTGAGTAGCAAAGTTGATGAAGATCATGAAGAATTTACATAGATAGAGTCACATAGCCACACTAGACTAATAGTCACCCTAGATTATAAAGTTAATAGTCACATAGAGCTACTTTAGACACAGTTGAGTAAGGTAAGTAAGTCTACGCCCCTCAATCCCAGCGGCCGTTTCGCAGAAACAGACTCAAGTCGATTTTTTTTTATTCGTAGTCATTCAGTGTACTCACTAAAATGTTTAAATAAATCTTACTGTCACTTGTGGAATCAACCACTTCATTTCAGTGGTGTGGAAAAGGTAAGTGGCCACCAGGAGCATAATACGATTTTTTTTGCCCCTAGTCATAATCAGTGGCTTAGCAAGTGCAAATGCCACCCACAGTATGATATTGTTACAAACATGGAAAGTAATTTCCCAGTAATGTTAGTCTTGTGTTTGTAAAGTATGATGTGAAAGTAAGGGGAATGGAGCCATTTACCCCCGACCTTGGCGACAAAATGTAGGATCTCAAAAATACTAGAATTTCCTTGGTATTTCCTATTAAGAGCTGATATCCGGATTTATCCAGATGATTCCATGTGACGCCACCGCTTGTCAGGGAGACTATAAATAGATCGTGCTCAGATCACAGAGCAGCGTATGTTGATTGACTGTGATTGTCTTTGGAGTGTTATCCGCAGTGCGAGCTACTAAGCTGTTAGACGCCGAGCAGTACTGAAAGTGCTGTTGCTGTTATTATTAGTAATTTGCTGTCTGCTTGTGTTGCTGATTCGTGCAAGTGCTGTTTTTCTTGTTTCCCATGCTTCGTGTTTTCCGGAATATTCCAGAATAAAGCACCTTTTCTCCGTTATCCTGCTTGTTGGACTGTTTTCACAGTACGGTAGATTCCCTCTTAACCAGCTTAAATAGGACCAAGGGCGCCGGTTAAGCGAAAATCCGAATAAACCAGAGAAGTGAAATAAATTAAAGTTTGGATGAATTTGTCTTAAAAATAAATACACAATTAAAGTATTGCGTCATTTTATTCAATGTATTAAAGTATTATAAGTTCAACCAATCACCACAATCGTTTGGTAGGTGACACCTGTGCCCTTCTATTGCCAAGGTCAAAAAGTGCCTGTCAGTTACTGAGCCACATTCCACTCCTCCCCCAACTGTCATATTGGCATTCCGGGATCACCCCATGTCCGAAATACGTGTGATACCGATACTGAATAACAAAACACGCGTTTTTTAAATTTTCAGCTATTTTTTACATTTTAAAGATAAAAAAAAATTCGGCCAGTTAAAGCAGAGATCCGGTTAAGAGGGAGTCTACTGTACACACTCACAGGACGATTTTTGTAAAAATATTAATTTTTCACTCCATTGTCATATTTGGCTTAAAAAGTGACATAAAATGCACTAATTTATCTCCATGGCACCTGTGGCATCATCTATAACTCCCTTGACCCCAGTCATTATCATATTAATTTTCAGCTGTTGAATCAGAACAGTGTCTGTTTTGTCTATCCAATAATCACAACTGTGGTGTACACGTTAACTTTAGCCAGGATATAAGACGAGATGTGATGCATTTGGCCACTCAACATACCTCAACTCTGAAATCAATTGATGCTGTTTTGTTGATTATTATTTTGCTGCTAATACGCTGTTAAGTTATGTTACGAGTGGTAACTTGTTAATAACTTCTCATGCGTTGCAGGCTTTTGTTTACAACTGTTAATATTTTGATATAAAAAATAAATGTGATATTTTAAAGGAAGTTGCTCATCATCATTTTACAATGGAAGCCATAATTGGATGTGGGCATTTATGTTACGCTAGCCTACATGTGAATGTCATTATAAACACTTCTAACATGATAAAACATTAAAAGAGAGACTAAGGTATGATTTAAAAACAGTAAACACACATATAAAAAAAATCATTTATCGTAATTTTTTTTCAATATGTTTAATCTAATTTTCACAAAATTTCTAAAAAAAACTGAAACAATTTATTATTTTAAATAACTTAAATGAATGACATTACATGTAAAATGGTATGAAATTAATAAATTCGACATTAAAGTAATTTAAAAAATTAAAAATAAAAATTAATTTAAACCTCTCTCCATATTTAATGATTTCTAAAATAATGATATAATAAACTCATCATCTTGAAATCAACTTGCACTAAAATACAGGTTCCAAGAAGTCGAATATTCCAGGGTGAGACTAAAAGGAAAAGCAGATAAATCTTAAATGATAATTCATTTTCTGATTTTTCAACTTATCCCAATTTCAGACCCGAGACTGAAAAAGAATAATTTAGTTAAAGTAAACGATAAAAGATAAGTTTAAGGTACGGAGCCATTCCTCTTCGCTTTGCATCGCCAATGGCAAGATGGTTTGGCGATGTGAGGGCATTTATTTTGGGTGAGCAGTGATCATTTTATTGTTCACTTGTGTACGCGAACTGGGTAAATTTTTTTAACTTAAAAAAACAACAGCGGCTTCACTGTCAGCAAAGCTGGAAACTAGTAGCTTCACTTCTTCATCGAATGTTAGGAATCTAGGTTTTTTTTTTAATTTCCAAAACGAGAATTCCCGCATTAGCTATCAATCATTTATCCATACACCACTGCAAAACAACTTTTGCTTCAGCTGTCAAAAGTTTGTAATAAGTTGATATGCTTCCAATTTTGCCAGAAACATAGTTTCATAATGAATTGCATCTTGTCGAAGAAATTTGAGAATCTGCAGCCATAATAAACACCACAGTTGTTAAAAATACAGGAACTAAACTGTCAAAATTAAAACCGTTAAATTCCAAACGAAATATTATGCGAATTCTATTAAATCGTTCAAAAAAATTTAAATTGGCACATATCTGACCAATCAAGACGAAGCTTCGAAGCACAGAACTCCAGTTTAATGATGAGCATGCCAGACACTAATTTGAATGTCATAGCGCAACCAAAACACAAGTAAACACATTGCTAAACCGTCTTCCTCTTGGTGTCAAAAAGTTTGCGTTGCAAAGTGGGGAGAAACGGCTCTGTACCTTAAACTTAACTTTAACCAAGTAAACAAGATACAAACTCACAGCTGGAGTGTTCTGCACTATGTCGCTAGAGTACACGAATCCTGTATGAGGCATGATTGCAGTGGTCGAAAACCCAGCCAGCGTGCGACGCTGCGACCCGAGGACTTGGATATTGCATGCAGGCATCTTGGCCAGGTGACTCAGCCCTCCGGCAACACCTGGTGAAACAGCAGCAACATTAACATATTATCTGATAAGCTCTCTGTGATTTAATTTAGAGTCAAATACAAAAACAACAGACAATTATAACAACAAAATGGAAACAACAACAACAAAAAAGCCAAGCAAGGCAAAACATCAAATAATGAATGGAATTAATTTTCTTTTGAGAATGAAACTTATTAATTCATATTTCCAGTGGCGGTTCGTCCATTAGAGCTGCAGTCCCCTCTGAAATTATTTTAAAACTTGCATTTTCGTTTTTATTCCAATTGGCTTACTTTTCCACTTTAAGATTCAATGCTAATCGAATATGGAAAAAAAGTAATAAAAAACATAAAAGGAAGACTGAAAATAAATCAAGAATTAAGAGACAGACCAGAGTGCATAGAGTTTTGCCTCTCTTAAGGATCAGCCCACTGAGCAACGCTGAGCTCTCAGTCAGGAGAAAAAGCAACATTTTCTCTGCTTAAAATTACATGCACTTGAGCTGTGTTTTTCCCAGCTCTTGCTTGACGTGACTTCATTTCACCTTTTTTCGCTTTCTCTCGGTAGTCTAGTCGTTAAGTTAGTTTTTTAAATCAAATTCTGGAAGAGTTGTAATTTTCTGCTCCTTTATATCTTTTCGGTTGCTGATGATAAATTTGAGATTGACCACCAAAAATTTTGTAGGAATTTTAGTTATAGCTAAAAACATGAAAAAAATTTCCCAGTTTTTTGCTTATAACTTAAAAACTATTAATTTTTAGTATATCATCATTACATGCCAAAATAATCAGCACAAAATTTCTTATAACTTGGGTCTATACAACTTTTGCAGCACTGCTTGTTTCTGAGCTGATGAGCCGCCGCTGCATATTTCTGCTTTTATAGATATGCATAAATTTAATTAAAAATTGTCTACATAATCCGAATTCAGAAAAGTAGCAATTATACAATAAGAAATCAAAAAGAGTTAACAAGTTATTCAAAATACATTTAAAAAAAGTTAAATTTACTACTAGAATTTTTATAACTAATTGGGACTTCAAATTAATTATACAATAAATTATCTTAATTATTTACACAAAATTACAATTAAATATTCTGCTTAGTCGATATTTACAATTTAATGCTCTGTGGTGCCATCTGTTGATGGAATCCAACAATCACTTTACCTTGACGGGCTGAACAAATGAATACAGTACACTTCTAATTAATATATTATAAAATGGCTCATCCATTATCATAACAATGATACACAACATTTTTAAAACCAACTTTTTAAGTTGTTTTTTTTCAAGTCAATATTTTTAGAACATTCTAGAAAGTGCAAGGGGAGGAATTCATACTTGTAATTATTTATAAAAAAACAATTTTAAAATCTAGTTTTTAAAAATCTGAAAAATAAAAATTTTAGAATTTTTTGTAACCTCAAATGAGGGTAGGAATACATTTTCTTTTCAGAAGTTAGCCAGAGGATCACAGAACGAAGCTTGAAATTTTATCTGTTAGGAATAAAATCATACAAGATCAAACAATTTATTACAGAACACACACAAGGATTCTATTACAATTTAACGGTATGTTCATAGAATCATCAATTCTAACAGTCAGGTTAGAATCAATGTCAATTCCAGAATATCAGTAAAGAATACATTAAGGCCAGTTGTGAGAAATTTATTCTACTGCTCATTTTTTTTTACAGTGTCATAAACTTTGTTGTCTCTTGGAAGGAAAAGGATTTAGTTATACACATTATTACTTCATGTAAAATTAAAATTCAATTTAAAAATTAAAATACTTTACTACAGAAGGTTTTGTAAATAGTTTTATGTCAGGATGATTTAACCGTTACGTGAATTGGAGCACTTGGGAAAACTCAACTCTAAATCATAAGCTGTGAAATACAAAAGACATATCTATCTATGAAAAAAATAAGAAAAAGAGTGAAACAATTAAATCAACAAAACCTAAAAGCAAAAAGCCAAACAACTCCATAAATGACAAAAGCCAACAATATTACATTATATTATAGATAATACATTGTGTCCAGAGTTTGTTAAATGCTGCTACAACTGAAGAACAATAGTAGACAAACATTTTATAAGGAAAAGAAAAACAAGCAACCTTAATAAAAAGTATTACTGTAAAAAGTAGAATAAAATCCCGCCTATCAGACTTTATCAAGGGTCACCTGTAGGTAGGGATTCTAAAAATTGGATCTTTTCCTGTAAGAGGCCTGACTTTCGTCTAAACAGAAAACTTCTTATGTCCCGAAAGATCCCACTTGAAAAGGACTACCTACAAAATTTTTTTTACATATCACAATAAATACGCCAATAATTTTAGTTTAAAAAAAGATTCAAAGAATAAAATCCATTAGCAATCGGGTAAAAAAAGCTGTCATAATAATAAAATATTCACTAAAGAAAAAGTATTCAACTTACCCCAAGATGAAAATGTACCAAAATGGCTAAATTAGAATTAAACCAACACTTTCCCGCCCGAATTCTCAGAACCCCTCCTCAATTTAAAAAAAAGGAGAAAGGCCTTTGATTACTGTGCCATCTATTAATCGAAATTGAAAACAGAGAAAGGGCTGGAGAATTATAGACAAAGTCTTCAAGGCAAATACTTTTTATTAAGGTTGCTCGTTTTTCTTTTCTTATAAAATGTTTGTACATCTATCTATTTTAATATTATTATGGATCCACACCTTGTATTGCTTTATGATTTGAAATTTTATTTTGTTAAAACAAAATGTATTCATCAACCAATCATCAATTATAGAACCAATAATAACTTATGGATGCATAGTTATCCACAATTTATACATAACTATTATACAAAATTGCTCTGCACGTACATATCACTGATGGAAAGTGGCATTAATGGAGATACTACTTATTTTGCAAATTCTAATAATGTCTGAAATGCTCTTTACATTTGTCATTTCCTTCTCCCTCTCTGATAATCAAACACGTGATTCTGACTCTTTGCAGCGTTGTTCATCGACAATTCATTACATCGCCGGGTTTATATAAATAATATAAAAAATTGTTTACATTTTAACAAGTTTTAATAAATAACTAGCTGCATGACCCGGCGTTGCACGGGCAATCTTGAATAATGGGATATTCCCGGGCGGAGAGAAGTGAGATCATGTGAGAACTTGGGATCCATATTTTCATATGCTAGATTCTTTCAAATCTAGTCTTTTTATTACTAATTTTCATATACCCGCCTCCGGTTTATTTCTTTTACAGATATTGTCGCTAACGTAAACGTTACGTTTCCCCCAAAACGTAAAAAATCCTTTGAATCCTATAATGTTTAATTAAAATTTTTAAATCCAACCTTTTAATTACCTTATAGTTAATAACCCAGCATTTCTCGGAATCCACATTTTTTCATATGCCCGCCTCTGTTTTTTCCCCTACAAATATTGTCACTAAGCTTCCCCAACGTAATCTGTTTTGAATCCTCTCTTGTTGGATTAAAACTTTCAGTTCTAGCTTTTTTACTATCTTAAAGCAGTTTGGTTTGAATGAACACGCGAGAATTCTTATACTTATAAATTAAAACAGATTAGCATGATATTTGTTTTGCAAAAGAAAAAATAAAACGAATAATAATGAAGAAAAAAAACGGATAAAAATGATTAAATATTTTCCCCCCAACAAACGTAAATGTTTCGAAACACCGCACGACAAAAAAAAGAAAGAAAAATGGAGGAAAACGATTTTTTTCAATTGTTAATAAATCCAAACACAGAAGAACACAAAAGATCGCTCGAAAGGAAATACCAACTTCCGTTAAATAAATAAAAAAAATGCAATACCGGATGCGAAAGCTAATAATAGGGGGGGGGGGGAAGAATCCGCCGTGAATGAATTCACCATTCTGCCAATAGATGGCAGCACATCAATTCATTCATTTTGACGTTTTTAATTAATATCTTTTTAACTAACTGTAATTTCGGAAATTAAATGGCCGAAATGGATTCCTTGGGTTATTCCCCACCTTTTGGTACTTTCCGCGTGCTTCTCCGTTCAGCGGTTCGTGAGAAGATAGCCGGACATACATACATGCATACATACATACGTTTGTTTACCTTCGAATTTTAATAGGATAGATGAACTCACCCATCAGTTTTGCGGCTGTAGATGCTCCGACGATGATGGATAAATTAGGGGCAATGAATGACATGCGGGACTCAACATAATTATAGATCTCTTGCTTATAGTTATCCAATTCGATTGCCTGAAAAAAAGAATATGCATATCAAGGTTTATATTGTTACAAAGCTATAAAGTCGCTTCCCTAAGATGCTAATCTTGGCGACATAGGGACTTTTCTAGAAGGTACACTATGACCTTATTTACAAATTACCAAGAATAAGTACATTTATTGATATTGTTACAAATGGGTCTATTCTGGTACCCCCGGTTGGGTTGGGAGACGTCACTTTTCCCGCTCTTTAACTACAGGTAAAGTGACCCCCCCCCCCCCAACCGGGGGTACCATAATAGACCCCAAAGTTATAAAATCGTTTCCCTGAGATGCTAATCTTGGCGACAAACTTGGAAACTTTGGCGACAAAAGGAATTTTCTAGAAGGACCTCGAACTTTCCACCTATTTCTACTGGCTTCATAAACTTTCTAGAGATTACATCACTCCCTACATAATGAAGTCACTTCCGGTTGAAAAAGTATAAAAGCAAGCTCCCAAGCCAAGAAGAGTGAGTTGGAATTTGATCAGCAAGCAAGCTGGTGAGCTAACAAGAAACCTTTGAGCACTGTGTTGAGATTTATTGGTAGTCTCTGTGGTGAATTTTTACTAGTGTTGCATTAATACTTGTGCTACGTTTCTTTTCCTAGAATATTTGTAAAATAAAGAGCTTTATTTTTAAAAATCCTGCTTATTGGATTGCATTCACATACACGCACAAGTCGATTTTGTCAAAATATTGAATACTTACATATCCCAATCACAAATACTCACAAAGCCAAGACAATACATGCACATGGGAGGTAATCACTAACATTAACCCTTGGTTTATAAACCACATACTTAAATTATAGCCAGACGCGGGTTGAGCTTATAAAACACATGTTGCGGCTTTGGCTTATGTACCACTATATTATAAAAATATTTTTCCTATATAAATAAAATACTTTCTACTTATCATTTATTTTATGACTAAAAAATAAAAAAATATTTTTTATAAAATTAACTAAAATAAAATTTTAATTCTTATCATTAATTACAAAATGCTTAATCATGCAGATATTATCAATTCAATAAGGTATAATATTCACAACAAATACACAACACATATATTTCTTTTTTTTTGCATTTAAAGTGATAGGCTGTAGCTGTACTAAAAGTACCCACAGTTAAAGGATTAAACTGTTTGTTAAAAACTGTTGTCTGATTTTTTTTTTAAATCTCATTTTTTTATATTGAAAAGGATTCAAGATGATAAAAATTCACTACAAACTCCTCATGTGACAAATATTTTTTAAAAAATTATGTAATAGAGCATCTGAAATGGAAATACACTACACACATTCAAAAACAGGAAATTCAAAACAAATGATGGAAAATAATATACAGCGTTGTCCACTTGAATTGTTAGCCAAAAGTGAATTCCTCAACCGCTAGATTCAGGCATGCACTTTCAAATAGAAAAATGTTTTAAATGAAATAATTATTTTTTTTATGCTATTTCAGTCAATATTACTGAAAAAATTGCCAAATCTATCTGTTGATAGAAATTTATCTCACTATGATTAATAGTTCCCAAGAAATTTTAAATTATATTAATCATATATTTCAAATTAATTTCCATTTTTTAATAGAAAGTAGTAAATTACATCAGTGGTATATCATGTGCGTGACACAGTTTGGACACCACGATGCATTTAACTATTTAGTGCAATCGTGATGATATAATTTGATAATATTTTTTGGCAACGTTAAAATTTACACAAAGACATCTGAAGTACAAAGAAAATTGTTAAACAACAAAAAATACTTCACACTGAATGTTGTTTACCAAGAGGTTTCTCGAATAAAGAAATATGTAAATAAAAAATATTTCCTGTCATAATACATGTTTATTTTATTTGTTTTCAATCAATGTTGAACATTTCTCTCGCATATATATCTATTTAAACACGTCAAATTTGATGGAAAATCTCTCAAATGAAGAGGCAATTTGCACCCGTCATACCATGACAGGTGATTTTCTAGTAATAATAATAATAACCAGCGGGAGTGGTCTCCCCTAAACTACAATATCATACAATATTGCGAATATTGTTCAACATCGAACAATATTGCGAATGTTGTTCAATATCGTACAATATTGCGAATATTGCTCAATATCGTACAATATTGCGAATATTGCTCAATATCGTACAATATTGCGAATATTGTTCAATAATGTACAATATTGTGAATATTGTTCAATATCGTACAATATTGCGAATATTGTTCAATAACGTAATTGCGAATATTGTTCAATATCGTACAATATTGCGAATATAGTTCAATATCATATTCATATACCACTCATAATATTAATATGGTGATTTTCTAGTAAGTAATAATGAATGCACATACCATATCGCAAGCTTCCACGATGACTTTCAAATCGTCGTCTGTCAGCAGCTGCCTGAAAAGAACTGAAATATGAGCAAAGCTTTTAATAAACGTGCAAAATGAGGAAGACGCAAAGCAAATGTCTTTTGCAAATTATGCACAAAACTCACCCTTGAGTCGTTGAAGCGGTGACACTGACGACCATAATAGTCGCTGGAGTTAAAAATTCCTGCAATTTTTCGCTGTTTTTGGCCTTGTCCAAATCATTACCAAGCTCCTGGAATTGAATAAGACCGGAAACAATTCTTAAATATATCATAAAATAATTCTTAAATATATCATAAAAAATGTAGACTTGTATTTAATCACAGCTCTGGGAATGTTTTCAGTTACTACAGATTTCTTAAGATACACACACATACATATATTTATACAAATGTGATAATCTAATCTCTACTAATAATAAAGGAGAATGTGCATATATGTGTGTTGGTGCTCTACAAGACAGACCACTGGACCTAGAGCAACGAAATTTGGCGCCAACATACTTTGAAGGGTGGGAATATGCACTTCAGAGTTCTTTTTTTTAAAAAATTTTAATTAGAATTTGAATTAATTAAAAATTAAGTTAAATTTTGGTGTTTTTCTTTAATAACTTCCGAAAATATTACAACACAAAAATTATTTTTACACCATCTAAAAATTTATCTTTTCAATTAAGTTGCCTTAATAAACTTTTAAAAGCATTTTTTTTGGCAAAATTTACAACAATACTTTTCATTGTTGCAATGCAACTCAACCGTTTTCAATGTTTAAACAAATATCTAATTGCATATTTCTCTTTCATTGTTGTAATTTGAGATAATATTCTAATGCATTTTGCTTTCATATTTTATTTTTACCAAACTTTTTGTGAAATCTGTACACCAAGTTCTCCGAGATTTCGCTTTGCTTACATTAAGAAATGCGTCCATTAATCTGAATGGTTATGTTTGCATTCTTTTCTCGGCTTGTTTTAATCCAGCTAACATGCTGCTGGCCTTAAAATGTGCTGCGTCAATTTAATGTTGAAATCAAATGCATATTTTACAAGAAGTATAAGAAAGTGAAGATGGTGTTGACAACGTGGAATTAGAGGTTACATGACATGGTCAGTTATTTGACTCCATTAGGAACACTTATGTAGACAATGAACAGAAGAGGTCCAAGGTCAATAATAGAACATGAGTTAAATATCTACCACAATCTGAAGTTTCAAATTATGTTGTTAAGAGAACAATGAATATAAAATAAATACAAGATTCTATTGAAATCATATTCCTGGTGAACAAGGTGGTAGTCGAAGGTGGCTAGTTTATAAATGTAAATTAAGATATTTATTGAAAAAAAATAAGAAATCTAAAATAACAAAAAACAACAAGGAAAATAATTTGGTATAACAGTGAAAATCCATCATTTATTATTATCTGTCACCAGTGGCGAATCCAGGATTTGGGCCGCGCCCCCGCCGGAGGAGGCTGAATTTTGTATCGTCGTGATGAATGTCAAGCCTCATGGCTTATGTAAACCAAAAACATTTTAACTTTACAGATTTTGCTCACCTGACAATAAGAATCATAAAGAGCCCCACTTTCGATAACTTAACAAAAAACACAATGAAATGACTAACCAAAAATTGTTTTAGACCGCATCAACGTATAAATACGAGTGGAATGACTACAAAAATGGAAAATTTTTGAGCCTGTTAAGCCAGGAAGAAATGTTGGCACATTTTTTTAAAAGAGAGATTAAGAACAAACAGATGTAGTGATTTTAAATAAAATCAAGAATTCTGGTTCGGCTCTGGGGGGGGGGGGGCCGGCAGCCCATAGCACCTCCTGGATTTGTCACTGTCTAAAAAAAAAGGAAAAGGTATTTTTATAAAATAGTACAGATTAATATGTTTTTGGAGATAAAAATCACTCTTCTAATTAATAAAACTATTGAAATTACTAAAAGTAAAAAAGAAAATGCATGACAAGTAAAGAGAAAGCATATCATCTGCATATTTTTCATATTTACCTTTACAGTAGAGACGTATTGCAGCGGTACAGGAACCAACGATTCCAGCTCCGGAAATCTCTTCGAATACTTATCCCGAGTGAACTTGTGAATGATGTCTAGTTTGAAATAATAGAGGAAAAATTAAAAAATGCTCATCACATTAAAACATTAACATACTCATTTCAATTTTTCCTGGAATCAACAATGGAAAAAATATTAAATTATATAATTTAATAAATCAATTAAATTTCAAAATATAAGGTTAATCCACTTGAAACAGGGGTGCCCAACCTTTTTACTTTCTCGTATACGAAGAGAAAGTATTGTAATCGTCAAAAAATTTGAACTCGAGATTTTGACGAATCTCCACGATTTAGACCTCCCCGAGTCCGAAAAACACAATTTGGGAATTATGTCTGTCTGTGTGCCTGTGAACACGATAACTCAAAAACTATTAGAGCTATGGGGATGAAATTTGGTATGTGATCTTCACACAAAATTTGTGGGTTTCTATCAAATTTTGGACAAAATCTGTCTAAGGAAAGCCTGTCTGTCTGCACTCATGTGAACACTATAACTCAAAAACTTGAATAGCTAGATAGATAAAATTTGGTACACAGTTTTATCATCAGGAATGTAGGTCTGTATAAAAATCTGGGCCCAATCCGTCAAAGGGTTGACTGTCTGTTGATCTGTACAATAGCATACTTTTGATTGCAATCACTTCTTAACAAAGTTATTTGGATAAATAAAATTTTGCATGTGGCCTTCTAACCTTAATCGTAGATTTGTGTCAATCGGTTAAAAAAAAGGCATTCAATTTGCATTTTTGCTGTCTTCAATATTCTACGACGCAGAAAAAAAAGCCCCGACTGATCTTGGCTCACTGCCAAATTGTACCCACACTCTTCGCTGAAGACCTTCTGTGTGGTATTTCGATTATTTTTTTCTTTGCATATGTTAGGGAGTATATGAGAATGTTTAGGGGCGACCACTTCCACTGGTTTCCTTCGCATACCCCTTGATTAATCTTTTTATTTTCGTGTACCCCCACTGTCATATCCCCCCTCCAACCATCTATCTATACAAAAAAGCTTTTTTTATCAATAATGTTAAGGACCTAGGTGAGCTTAAGGGTCAAAGGACTCGAATTCATAATATTTTCAAGACTTATTACCAATAATATTAGTTCAACAACCAAACAGATGAAATCAGCATTGCAATATTTTTGCATTAACTTATAAGGTGTGTTCGAAATGTTCGGTGAATGGTCTCACAAAAGAAAGGAAACAATGTATACAAACAAAATACCTTTACTGGCATTCAAAGTAATCACCATTAGCTACAATACACTTTTGACATCGGTTGTACAGCTGCTGGAAACTGTCAGCAAACACTTCTTTCGGTATCGCTCGAAGCACCGTTGTCCCACGTTGTTGGACCTGCGCAATGTCGGCAAAGCGTAGACCTTTTTCTTACACTTTTGCAAATGTTCGTGAATAATGTTGCTCACACTGTCTAGGCTTATCTTCAATTCTTCTGCTATCATTCTCAAAGACAGCCGTCGATCATCCGCAAGTATCCGTCGCACTCGTTCGATGTTGTCTGGAGTTGTGCTTGTTGGTGGTCGACCTGAACACGCCTCATCTTTGGCATCTTCCTCTCCATCTCTAAAGTGTTTAAACCACTCAAAAACATGTGGAAACTTTTTACTCGCTGCGTCCACACTGTACACTTTCACTAACATTTCATGTGTTTCCGTCGCCGATTTGCCTAATTTGAAGCAAAACTTGATGTTCATGTGTTGCTCCTTTTGTGATGCGCCTTCTCACACTGACTCATTAAATTGGTCGTAGCGCGCAATTCAACTTAACTATCGTGATTTGGATGCTAGGGGGCACTAGTTGCCATGTCTCTCAATGCGTCTGCGTGACGGCAGCATCCGAACCAGCGTGGTTATTCTACTATGGGATCATTCACCGAACTTTGCTAACACACCTTGTATAAGGATGGCTAAAACTTTTCACTTCCTTTTGCCTTCTTTTTTACTTATTTTGAGGGTAGGTTTAGGACTTGCACAACTTCCACTTTTTACATGAACTTAGGGAAACAATATTCTGTAACATTTTTAATCTCTAATTTTTTGCAGAGGGTTAGGCACTCCCAGGGCTATACATCACACATATTGGGAACCTCCGACTTGAAAGATCATGTCCCAGGGGCATTGACCTTTTTCCCAAGGTGGTTTGAGAGGTTAAAATATTTTGCGAATACACATTGAGGCAATTCCTTCTCCCACAAAAGCTATTACAAAATAAATTTTTCATGTCCAGTTTTTTTCATTTGGATACAGTATACAGGTAGTAGTATTTTTGTGATTGAAAATGCTCTTTTTTTTCCAAATCAGTGTTTCAAAATACATCCTACTATTTCAGAAATTTTAAAAAATTACAAATTTAATAGATAAACTCTTGAACCAAACTCAAATATATATATATAAAAAAAATCCTCGTCGGCAAGCTGGCAGGCAAAGGTAGATTAATTTAGACTGGAGATATAAGGAAAATAACATTTCATCCTCTATTTTCATAAGCATTAGAGCTGCAAGAATGAAAGAGGGTGGAAGAGACTGCAAATGACGAGAGCTTTCCAACAAGGGGTAATATGAGTAGGTTGAAAGGTACTTTAAGTTGGGGGGAGTGGAGGGGGAAGGGAGGGATAATCACTTTTCAGCTCATAACTTCTAAGCAATTGCAGTGATCAAAATACTTTAAAAGGCTATTTTTCAATCAACTTTCGCAAAACTTGTATTTTTTTATTTTCAAAGGCATTTGCAAACTTCAAGGTTGAACAAGCCATTATAAATCATTTGATATATGCAATGAATTTTAATTATTTTGTATAAAAAGTTAATTTTGTGTACGTAAAAATACACTTTCTGAAGAAATTTACAACTGAATGTATTAATTTTTCATTAAAAAAAATCAAAAATAACTATGATAACACAAATAGAAAATTTTGAATGATTATTATGAAACCGAAAACTATGCACTAAACAGATTAATTCTTGTACACTTTGACATTTCATAAGTAATAAAGTTAAGTTATTCGTCATCATGAAAAATTGAATGACTGATAGACACCATGAGTAAAACTGGGGGGGAAATGTCATCGTTTTTTCTGAAAATCATGTTTACAGGGACAACAGGTCTTCCAAAAAAAAAAGCCTGGTAATACGAGAGCAAAATAATAATAATAAAATTTCAAAAAGTAGAAACAAAACAGGATAAAAAAAATTCCTATCAAAAATAATGAAACTTATAATTTTACAATAGTGCTTTATTTTAGAACAGCTCTTTAGAAAATATATTTAATGTCAATAGCTCAATGTTAAAAAATCACAGGGAAAACAAATCTAAATTATGTGTCTGACTTTAAGCACACTAATATCAACAGTGAATCAGACAAAAGTTAGACTTAGCTAAAAATAAAGACTTAAGTAAAGAAAAGTTAGACTAACACTTAGCTGTAGTACATAAAAGTTAATTTCTTGACACCAAGAGAAAATATGGTATCATCTGTACATTTATATAAAGCAGTGATATGACATCTTAAATTTCTTTTCCCCAACATCAAGTATGTCAAGACAAAACATTTATTTAAAGACAATCAATTTAATTTCAAAATAATATTTTATTCTTACTAATTTCATTATCAATTTCAACAGCCAAGTTATTTGCTTCCACGATGAGTTGATATTCCGGATCAGCCTCAACTGGTCCAAGAGCTAGAGTAAAAAAAAATCAGAAAAAGGTTAATATTTATTCTATACCACAAATAACAAAATATTAAACAAATGCTTGGAGGACATGGAAAAATACTTCATACGGAGTCATTCACCAAAGAAAGAAAATTGGCCAAGAAAAATGTTAAAACACTTTATAAAGCTGCAAAAAGAACACTAATAATAGTAGAAAATGAATCACTCAGTCTTCAAGGAAAATAATATGATTGCAAAATAGTTATTAACCTTTCTAAGGTCGCTGGAATATACTTCCCACCAAAGTCATCAATTTTTAAATGACTTCCCACCAAATTCATCAATTTTTAAATGACTTTCTACCAAAATCATCAATTTTTAAATGACTTCCTACCAAATTCCTCAATTTTTAAATGACTTCCTACCAAAGTCATCAATTTTTAAATGACTTCCCACTAAATTCATCAATTTTTAAATGACCTCCCACCAAATTCATCAATTTTTAAATGACCTCCCACCAAATTTATCCATTTTTAAATGCATTTTTTAAGGTTGGCATAAGTTCTCGCCAAATTTTTTGATAAAACAAAAACCTGGATGTTCCAATTACTCTTATCTCAAACCATAACGAAGTGTCTTGACATGGTAATTAATTAATAAAAAATAATGTCACCCAATAAGCTAAATGAATTTATTTTCTTAAATGAATCTCATTACTTAAGTTATTTTATTATACCACTACTCGAAAAAAATGACCTTGTAAAAGGTTAAAGATATGTACAGTAGAGTCTCGATAATTTGAGGTGGATGGGACCGGGCCTACCACGAACTATCGAAAACTCAAATTATCGAAATCATAAAATTTAATAAATAAATAAATGGAAATAAAAGCAATTTCTAAATTCAGTGTAGTATATTTAAATGAAAAATGCACTTATATGTTATAACCCTTTAAGACCGGACGTATTTTGTAACCAATGGATGAAATGCTGATTACAACTCAAAAATGGACGATATCTGCCATCCAATGAGAAAAATACATCTATAGAGATTCTAGGGACAAGAAAAATCATTTCTTCTGGTATTTACTGCATATAACTAACCAGGAACAGAAATATAAGCTAAAGTTTCACCCGCACAATTGTACGGGTTCGGTCTTAAAGGGATAACATAACTGCTGATAGCAACAGGTTAATTATATCTTAAAATAATTGTCAATTGTTTTTTGTTTAAACACATTGCTCCTATATATCGATCTTATATATATCCCGTTTTCTTTGGGAGGGGGCATTTCTGCAGGTGGCTTTGGGGTGCGCAGTGGACATATGACCCGTCGAACAACAATAAAACCCAGATGTAGCAATTCTTTCACGTGTTTGTTCACGTGATTTTTTCACTAACTCGGATTTATGGAAAACTCGAATTATCGAGACTCTACTGTATTGATAATCATAGCAAATGCATTTAGCACAAAACATACGTATTTTTAATATATATTTTTGATACACATATTTACTTTCAGTGTGTAAGTATACATCTTTAGACCAGGGGGTTCCCAAACTTTTTTACCCCATGTACCCCCTTCTGTCATATCCCCCAACCATACTTCTATGTTAAAAAGGTTTTTATTAATATATAAAGGCTAACTTAAGAGTCAAGCGACTAGAACTATTAACAAGTGCAGGAATAGTTTTTGTTTTTACATTTCATTCACTTTGTACAATAGTACTAACTCAACGCCACAACAAATGAAACCAGTAGAGTAATAATTTCGCATTAACTCATAAGGATAACTTAAGGATTCACATTAACTTATATAAGGATAACTTATTACTTTATAATAAGGACTTGCATCACTTTTACTTTTCACATGAACTTGAAATAACAAAATTCAGTAACTTTTGTTTCATTTTAATCCTTTATGTTTTCTTGTTTCCGCCAGTACCAAATTTGATTTTGCACACCCCTAACTAGTCTTTCGCGGGGTATGCGTTACCACAGGTTGGGAATCTCTGCTTTAGACAATGTTTTAAATTTAATATTTTTTCAGTTTTTCAGAGGAGGAAATGTATATCTTCTGTAGCATGTTATGTGAATGTCTTTCTTAAAAAAATGTAAACCCATTTCGACATCAAACAATGTATTCCAAGATTTTTTTATGTATCAAAAATATAAACTCTTATTGGCCATGAGACGTAAATAGTGCTCAAAACAGAAATACTCAAAAAATTTCGAAAATTAAAAATATTTAGAATTGTCCTTTTACAAAAAGTTAAAGCAGTTTCAAAAAAATTCAAATGTTCTAAAAAGACAAATGCTGTTAATTTTATTGTTGTTGTTGTTTTTCATTTGCAATCTTCGTTTGAAAAAGCCTAGAAAACTGCTCAAGTTTAGAGTTTTTAATCTTTAAACAGAAATGTCATAGCTTGTTTTTAATTCATGCACATGTATTTTACAGGAAAACAACATTAGCATTTGAGCATCAATACATAAGTAAATAAAACAGAAATACTCGAAACTAAGAAAAACAGCCTCTTTAAAATGGACAAACAAAAATGGAAAATCAAGGTTTTATCAACCTAAAATTCAAGTGTAAATTAGAATGCTTTTAAAAAAAAATATCTTATCACTGTTTTTAATAATACATGATTTTTAACTAATAAAATGCTATTTTTTTCTACTTTAAGAAAATAAAATAATGAATCTTAAAAATTCTCTTGGCAACCTTTTAATTACACTTAGATAAACTTCAGTATAGCAAAATAAATGTCAGGTACAGTGTACTTCAAAGTGTCAGGATAGCAAAATAAATAAA
>BGPR01005340.1:25343-95230 GCA_013235015.1 Araneus ventricosus
GTCAGGTACAGTGTACTTCAAAGTGTCAGGATAGCAAAATAAATAAATAAATTACTTTCAATCCTGTAATGTACTTCAAAGTGTCAGATACACGCATCAAATCACCAAATTTCAGCATTAAAAACTACTTTATAGTTAATTTTAACATTTAAAAAAAGAAATAAAAATCACATGGAATATTTTAGCACCTTTAATTGCGGATACTTTCTTGTATATGTGGTTTATAAACCACACCTGCAGTTAAAGGGTTAATATCCTATGTGTGATTAAAAAAGGTTTTCATAAAATTGAGTATCATCCAATTAGGTAGCAGAAAAACATACTAATATGTAAAAAAAATTTAGAAAGCATTAAAAGAAATTATTTAACCCTAATTAAATGTCAGCTTTAATTAAACTGAAGTAACATCAAATTGGTTAAAATGGACATGGCATGGCACGCTACGACCATGCACGTTTTTTAAATCTCTATTTAGATGCAATGCTTGCAAACACGTTCAAATACTGCTGAGCCAAGCAAGTTGTTACTTATATGCAAAGCTTTATTAGTATAATATTGTCGTCGTTCAGGCGGAAGTCACTAAGTCAAAAAACCTCTTTTGATGGACTTCTGCAGTCAATTAGAATACGCAATTTATTATTTCAAAAATAGAAACCTGCTATCTAAACATCAGTAAGTCAAACATAGGAGCTAGAAATCTCTAAAATAATTTTTACTACTGATCATATTGACTCAAAATTAAGTTTAACCCTTTGCGGTGCAAGGCATTAAAGTTTCTGAAATATGATGAAAATACATCATGAATGGGTTTAGTTTATTGTCTAGACATAGAATCTACAAAAAAAAGTTTTTAAAAAATTTACTTCATTCTGAGGGGGGTCGTCCCACTTTGGGGTCAACCCCCTCATATGAGAACCCCCTTAGATACAGCCACCTTGATACACTCAAAAAATATTGTTGGATCTTACAGAAAATCATAAATTAAAACTTCAAGAATATCGGAGGAAAAGTTTTGAGTCAATTTGCTAAAATTGTAACCATCCAGAACTGAAAAAAATTTCTTATCTCTGAGTTAAGGAAATTTCCCAAACTTTATCTCTAATAAATATTATTGCGAAACGAAATTTCATAAGGCTGCTACGTACATTCTAAAAGGAGTACGATTAGCCCTACTATTATTTCACATTTATACTTGAATTTAACGGTTAAGAAGCGTGTGAAATTAGGTGTGCCATCAGCTGGCACACTGCGCTGCAAAGGGTTAAAACTGACCTTATCTCGAAACTATAGTTTTGGACTTACTGACTTCTGTCTGAACGACGACAATATGATCCAAAGCTATAAAAGTACTAACTAAACACATTAGGCTGTGAAAATCACAGGATGCAGCAGAAAATAAACTTGCTTCCAATCAGTCAGAGGGTTAAAGATATAATCAGCCCACTACTTTCAAACTATTTTTTCCAGCACAGTTTTAGAAAACAATATCAACAATACTTTTGTCTTAAGCTTTTTATAATCAAACAAGAAAAATTTCTAAACAGACAACTATTCTAACTAAGACTGTTTAAAATATTTTGAAACCAATCATTAATGGTATCATAATATGCAATACTGTACATCAAAAAAAGCTTTATGTCCAACAGTTTAATGAGAAAATGAATATCTCATACTAATCTAAAGATTGACAGTCACAGCTAATACTAAATTACTGTTGTCACATTAAATCATGTTTCAATTCCATTTTACCAAGGAATGAACATACCATCTTTTCTTTCACAATGACTTCTCTCTGTGATTTCTCGCATAACTCGTTGAAGCTAAAAAAAAAAAAAAAAAAAAATGAAATTCATGTCAGCCAATAAACAAAAATGCATGCTGTTAAAAACAGGAGTCAAAGTTAGTCCAAAAATATTCAAATCCTATAAAAATAAAAGAACAATTCTATTTTTTTAAGAAGCAAAGAGTATCCACATAGTTGAAGCATGAAATAAGAAGTAATATATTATAAAAGTTAGATAATATCCTTAAAAATATTCCATATTTGCGATGCCAAAATTCTTTTTAATCTACTCTATTCACTCAAGTTTATAAGACCATCATAAGAAAAAAAAGTAATAAAATCTCTTATACAATAATTTTAAGAATACATTTGAGCAATCTTGAAAATACGGACTGTTCGGGGTTTGGAAGGTCAGGATTTCGGAAATTTCCGGATTTTAGATATTTTACTTAAACCAATAGAGATGTCAAAGTTCTGATGCCATCGTGTAGGTAAGTTCCGTCACAATTAAGTGTGCATGTGCAGACACCTTCAGAACAGACTTGGGAGTCGCAAGGCAATGGCAAATGGTTGCCTTGGTAACACCTCTGACTTTTGTGCATGCGCAACCAATCAAGACATATGCTGATCTACACGTTGATGTCAATTCCAAAAACTCCATATAAAAACACATTTTAAACAATAAAAACATAAAGACACATTAAAAAATGATACAAAGACAAAAAAAATAGTAGTTTAAAATGAATAGAATGACTGGAATTTCCACATCTTGCCCAAGCATTCTAGTTTAAAATTTATTTAGCTAATTTTTGTCTCGTCACGAGTTGAAAAAATAGTCCGGTTTTCAGAGGTTTCCGAATTTTAGAAGTCCGGATTTCCGAGGTCGGACTGTATGATGCTGGGATGATGAGGTTTAATGGATGGAAAAATATCCATAGTTGTAAAAGATAACACACAAAAATTCCTCAACTTTTATTTTTGATTCTTTTATCCTCATCTTTTTGAAGAAAATTAACCGCCTAGACATTTCTAGAGATTTCATAACCCACAAAAATGCTAAAAAATAATAAGTAATTGCCAGCCAAGCAACCAGATTGGCACGCAGATTAGACCAAGGATGTCAAACTTGTATGTTGGCATGGACCACGGAACTTCAATTTTTCTAGAAATGTAGCATTGAAAACATTTCATTTTTTCAGACTTTGAGAATTAAAAAAAATCTGCAAAAATAAATTATCTTTTAAAAAAGCGGTTGATAGTCTATTTAAAAGCTTACAATTTAATAATTTTCTTGCCAAGTTCTGTGGACAAAGATCCTTTATTTTTAAATGTTTGGAGGATTTTAATCTACACATTTCTCAACAGATGGAGCTAGGCTCGTTTACATTTTCATTTTGACACGTCCTTGCTTAGTTTTCTGGCGCCATTTTCGAGGCGAAGGTGTGAGCTGTTTGCATCTACGCGTAGTGGAATTGGTACTTTTCCATTAGCCGGGCGCAAATGTCGCCAGTTGTGACCCAAACGTGAGCCAAGTAGCGGGGCGCAAATGTCACCAAAATTTGGAGGAATTCTACATTATTTGGCGATTTTGCGTTTGCGCCCGGCTAACGGAAAAGTACCGTGGAATGCAAGTTTTTTTTATTTTTCTTACTTCTAATAATTGGCAGTTAAGACATTTCTGAGTATCTCTGAATTATTCTTTTGATTATCAGGATGCTTTGGGTCACATGAAATTCTTGGTGAATTTTTCTTGACTTTTGTTGGAGTCTCATACAGAAAACTATTCATGTTGTTTTTTTTGTTTTGAATCCTCTCAGATAAGTGACGTCTTGATAAAGTTCATCTGGTGGATTCCTTAAACTTATTCTTTGTTCGATCTTGATTTCTAAATAATTTTCATTTTGTTTTAAGGTGCTTTTATTGAAAACACAGTATAGAAAAGAACAGAGACACCAGTTAATGCTTTTCCCCCCCTGATACTTGGCAGCTCTTCTCTTCTACCATCTTCCTGGTACTTTGAGGGATACCTTGTCAGCAGTGATTACTTTCAAAACTGTTCCAAGGTGAATGTCAGTGGATCAGACAAGAAATTTATTTCCTTTCATAAGTGAAAATAAGTGCTGACACTAATAGGTTTTACCAAGTATGGAAAAAAAATTTCATATGCCAAATTTAGGAATTAAAAAAATTTTGTTAAATACTGTTTTATTCGCTGGGTTTCATGAAGCATGCAGGCCATGAGTTTGACACTCCTAGATTAGATAAATTAATTTCCTGTTTTAATTAGGGATGGCGGTTATTGTGAAAATAACCAGTTTTTGGTTATTCAGATTTTTTTCACCTCCATTTTAACCTGGAGGTTATAACCGCTCATCACCAAGTACATAACAAAGAGAGCACAATACATACAAAAATGTTACAAATAAAGTAAATGATAATGATTTGCAAATAGAATGTCGATGGCCTAACAAAACTGATGAAGTAAAAAATTGGTTCGCATTCTAATCAAGTAGCTTGAAGAGGTGGCTGTTGTCACGAATATGGAAGTACCTCCATCTTTTTTCATTGTATCAATTTAATAACTAATTTATTTAATTTTGAATGAAAAATTTAAATCCTTACACAATATAATGCAATTTCCCTTTAAATACTGTCAGTCATGTAATAAAGACAAAAATCACAAAGGAAAGATTAAAGGAAAAAAAAAAAAAAATGGCAGAATTCAACAGTTCACTTTCTCAAGAACCACACACTAGAAGAGTTAAAAAATTCAAGATTTTTAGACATAACATCAAAAGATTTCATGGCCCAAAAAATCCCAATATGAAAGAGTGAAGAAAACCAAACTTCAGAATACAAGAAAAAAACATAAAAATAAGCACAAAAAGAAAAAATGGTACTTTTCCATTAGCTGGGCGCAAGCGAAAAGTCGCCAAATAATGTAGAATTCCGCCAAATTTTGGCGACATTTGCGCTCGGCGACTTGGCTCGTGTTTGATTCACAATTGGCGACATTTGCGCCTGGCAACTTGGCTCGCGTTTGATTCATAATTGGGGACATTTGCGCCAGGTGCAAGCGAAAAATCGCCAAATAATGTAGAATTCCATCAAATTTGGCGACATTTGCGCCCGGCGACTTGTGTTTGGTTCACAATTGGCGACATTTGTGCCGGGTGCAAGCGAAAAATCGCCACATAATGTAGAATTCCGCCAAATTTTGGTGACATTTGCGCCCAGCTAACAGAAAAGTACCGAAAAAATACTTAGCTCCAAAGAATACGTCTTAACTTCATGCCCCCCATTTAAAAAAAGCAAAAACTTGCTGAACAAGAATGAATTCGGGAAAGAGTTTGACAACAGCTCCATCTATTAACCATGTAAAAGGGAGGCAAATGCCGAAGCAGAGAATTTTAGATTCCCCCGTCTGAACAACATAACTCTCTTTGTAAAGGGGAAAAAATTAATAACAGGGGTGCAGCCGCTCTGCAGATTTCTCATAATTTACAACTGTCATATTTAAAAGAAATAATTTTACCTGTTCACAGTCTCTAAGTTTAGCTATATCTCTGATGGTCTGAAATTTACTCTCCACCTCCATGGGAATGTCTTCTACCTCCTGGACGGGTGCGTCCAGTTGATAGAGATGCTCGTCCTCCACTTCCCCAGCATCCTCCAGATCGGCCAACAGTTCGTCTGCCAGAGACATCCTTCACAGGTATCCTATCAAAGAATTGACTTTTTAAAAAATTTAACAGATTATTTTGAAAACCAATATCTATAAACAAGGCTTTCCCTCCCAAAAAGGTGTTCCGCTTGAAACCCCTTTTTTTGGAGGATATATCCTGCTTTTGTTTGAAATATTTAATACAATCCTAGAAAGGAAATATATATTAAAATGAAGTATTAGCAGAGGTAATTATCACTCTATTTCAAAAGATCTAGCATAATTTCAATGAATTCACAATAATAACATACTACGCATATATATACGCAGACACGTATTTTCAAACAATTCATTAGGGAAGCAAAAAGTATATTTAAAAAAATTATGAAAATTAACTTGGTTTCTTTTTTTTTAAAATTTAGCTTGCTTTTTATTAAAAAAAGGGACGAGTGTCTCAGTTCTCGGGACAGCTGTATTTTTATTTTTCTTCATTAACAACTAAAAGTCCAGCACAATTAAAAAGACATTTTGAAGAATGATAAATGTGAAAAGCCATTGTCTACAAGTATTAGATGAGAAACTGAAGCATGAATGTTATCAATTAGGGATGAAGAATTATTAATAAAAAGAGAATGGCTCATAGAATGTGAAGAATTTTGGTAAGCTGTCCACCTATTCAATCAATTAGCCCTAAAATCTTTGTCAATAGTGTCTTAAGAGAGATTTTCTCACCCCAAAATGTCACATTAAATGTATTTGTATTTAATGAAAAAAAAAATAATAATATTTCATAGCCTGCATAGAGGTAAAACTGTAGTCTACGGTGCAGTCTTGTTTTCCATCATTTTTTTCTTGGTGCAACTCCAAGTAGCATTAAAACTTTTGTTTTAGGTGTGCAGCAGTCTTTTTATTGGTCTCTTGTGCATGCGATGCCTGAGGCATCTGAAGCGGATACCGGGAAAAATTTTTTAACTTCAAAAAACATCAGTGGCTTCGCTTTCAGCAAAGCAGGAACCTAGTAGCTACGCTTGTTCGTTGAGTGTTAGGAATATATGATTTTTAAAATTCCAAAATGAGTTCTCACCTCAAAACGTTCATCCATCAAAAAGTCAACAGGAGTGAACTCTTTGAATCCATGGATATCAAATGAAAGACTTGAAAAAGATTGCAAGAAACAAAATGAAACAGATTCCTTCCTCAATACATCATCATGAGCAAAGAGTCCATCAGTCTAGAAAAATCTGTTGGGAAATGATCATAATTTTCAAAATTCAAAGCAAATTCGACCAATAAAATCAAAGAAAGCAAAGGGGAGACCAATTAAAACAAGGCATAAGAAGAGGGCATGCGCAAGAGACCAATAAAAAGATCGCAGTGCACCCAAAATAAATCAGCATCACAATCGAGGAGTGCATCTCTCTTGGCGATCAACAGTTGGCAAAATGATGTGCCAGGAAGCAAAACCGCACCATACTCTACAGTTTAACCCTTAATATCCATAAAACTAATCTTTAGTTGATATATTTGCTCTGAAACAAAAGTAGAGAAAGATCACATTTTCACAAATCTGGAAATTCTGGATTTGAGAAATTAAAAAATCCAAAATTCCGGACATATCCAAACCATATATATGTAATAAATTAACACGTTCCTAATTTTTAAAAACGCTACTCAAAATTTAATCTGTAAAATTATTTATACTTAAACTCTAAAACACAATTAACTGTCACTTCAACGGGCTGAAATCCAGTGTCAACCGGTCTGATGTTCGGAAGTTCCCCTCTTTTCTGATACTACTTAATCTCGCTGCAATGGTGCAACTTCCTCTTTTTAAAATCATGTAACCTTCGTACCAGACGCCTGTTTTGGTGTGGCTTGTTTTCTTCGTCAATGGTGACCACGCTTTGCGTCTATTTATACTTTAACAATGGCTTGATATTTTTCCGAATTATTTAAAATTACCTGAAACCTATCGATTAAAGCATGATTGAATAAAATAAACTCATCTTCATTCGTCAAAGACTGCCTCTTCATTGGATTAACCAACACTAGTTGAAAATGTTTCATATATATTAATGATAAATGTAAGAAAATTTAATTTATAATAGCCAGGTAATAGAGCTCAATGAAACTGTTGAAATCAAGATTATTTTCTTAACTATTTTTACCCAATTCCAAAGTTAAAAGGAGATGAGAAAATGTTGATGATCCCAATATTGTTCTATTCGACCACACTTGGGGTCCATTTAAAATTCCTGAGTACCAACTGAAAAAAAGGATTATTGCTTTTTTTAATCCAGAAAAAGCTTCTAAAAGTGATTAATACCTCCAGAGGGAGCAAGTAGCTAGAAACACACAATTAGCAAGCTAATAATATTGCACTGAAATCAAAATTTAAGTGAAAAAGCAATTTCTGCTTTTTTAATCTAAACCAAAGCTTCTAAAAGGGATTAAAACCTCCCAGGGAAGCAAGTAGCTAGAAACACACAATTAGCAAGCTAAAAATATTGTACTGAAATCAAAATTTAAAAACTGGGCTAAAATCTTCTACCTAATTCCCAAGGCATGCAAAAAGAAGAGCTGCACTACACTGGTCTTGATGAGATAACTATACTAAAAGGTATATTTCAACTGGGTTAAAATCTTCTACCCAGAACAGTTCCCAAGGCATGCAAAAAGAAGAGCTGCACTGCACTGGTCTTGATGAGATAACTAGACTAAAAGGTATATTCCAACCAAAAAATTTTTATTAAGAATTTTGAATACAAAATAGAAAAACTGGCAAATATTCTCTATAATAGGTGGAAGCTCAGGAATTAATTATCCTGTTTTCAACTTTCTAGGTCTTACAGCATGGTCAATGATTTAGCAGGTACCTACAATGTTCAAGACTATGTATGAAATAAAGACAGTAAATAATTGAAATCTAGGTTCCAGTACGGCCACACTGCCAAATGAGTAAATTTCTTCTAGGACAACCCAAATAATCAAACCGTATAGATTGTTTACATCGGCAGCCCTTTTTCCCCTCGCTTACATCTATAAATTCGTATCATGCTTCGTGGCAACAGTAATTTGGCATCTTATGATGATACTGCCATATTAGAAAGTCAATTTCAATCAGGAAAAATATGAATGCGGATAAAAAATTGTTCTGTTTGCAAAAAATCTTAAAGTAAAATATCACAACTAAAACAATTTAAAATACCTGTCTATTTAAAGGTATAAGTCAAAAATGTGCCTTTGTATAACTGCTGTTAATTCTTAGAAATAAAAAAAAATATTCTAAGCACTTTATTAATTACTTTTGTCTCTAATGTTGCAGATTGCATATGAATTCATATATAAGCATCTGTTCAGAAAGTAGCAAGGCAGTTTGAGAAATTTAATATTAATAACTATAATAATATTGATTGCCCAATAAAATGTACAGTTTTTGCTTTTCATAAATTTTTGCATTTTTTATTAAACTTATGATAAGATTTATATGCGGATGGAAGCTAATAAAACTTTTTTCCCAACAATTTAACATTTTTTTAAAAAAGATTGTAGTAAAACCAAATTTATAAAGTTTTTGGTCCTTTATGAAAAAATATATACCTATATCTATACTTATAAAAGGCAATGCTTGTGTGTGTGTATGTGTGTCTGCGATGTCCAGACGAATCTATCGCACTTACAGCTATGAAATTTGGCACACAGGTAGTTGTAATGGTGACTCAATGCACCTCGAAGCCGAAATTTTAAAATTTAATCAAGAAAATTTTTTATTTAATTTTCATGTTATTTTGGTTGATTTTTCGCCCTAATTTCTCAATAGAATGGTTTTGAATAATTGTACGAAAAAAATAGATAAACCATTGGAAAGAGCACACGATTTCCATTCTAATGAAGTTAGTTTCGAATTTCTAACGTAATTTACTGAATTTTGGGAATTTTTTAAAAAATAATCACTTTTCAAAAATAAAATTTTCTGGAATCCTTAAAATGCATCCTTCCTTCCAAAATCCTTCTTGCATCCGATGTTCTAATAAAGATATAATTTTGAAAATTTCTCAGCTTATAACTACAACGGTTCTGTCGGATGTAAAACAAGAATGGTTAAAATATCTTTACCCATTTTTTTTTTTTAAATCCTGGTAGTCCTCGAACCCATAACCCTTCGATTCAGCAAGCAAACGCTTTACTATCATGCCAATCAGCCGTGGTGTGAAAAGGTACGTGATCATTTATTTTCTTTCTTTAGCTGTTAAAATTTTTATCGACGGCTAGTTCTGCATTTTCTTCAATGTAGATTTGCATTTTGTAAATGGGTTTACAGCAGATTCAACTATTGCCTTTGGATTTTCCGTCAACTGCAAAGGGAAGTTTAAAATTTCATAAGACATCTTTCGGGCCTTTGGAGCTCATTAGGATCGGAAATTTGTTTTTTATTGCTAATGTGCAATGAGGTTTAATTTTATGACTGAAAAAAATCAGTAAATATATTTTCTCTATCAAATTCAATCAAATGAATTAGAAATATATTAAATGTGAAACAAAAACGTCGTATGTCTCCGATGAGAAACGAAGATTCTCACAAAGTAGCATTGATATTTCTTGTAATAATCTCATAAACACAGAAAGAACGTTTCAAGTACAAAAAGAACATTTTAAAATTTCTACAGAATCATATTGAATTTGACAAAATCTGCAAGTAATCCGTAGGTATAATATACCTGCAAATAACATTTTATCCGTAGGTACAGTGTACCTGCAAATAACGTTTTATTCGCAGGTACAGTACCTGCAAATAATCACTTCCAAAAAAATTAAGTATGTCAAAAAATGTTTTTCTTGTATGTTTTAATAATTGCTTTTTTCACGAAGCAAAAACTTTGAAACTTATTAGCACATTTATCCTCATATGCATTTTAATGGTTTGTATGCAAACTGATAAATTGTTCTGCAACTATGCATATATAAAATTTCGTAGCATTATTGCTTATTATTTAAAACAAGGAAGAACAGAGCTGTCTGTCATCCTCTAAAATTCTTGATGCAACTTTTGATTTTATGGAATTTTGCATTTGCACATACGTAGATACATTTTGTAAGTCTGTATAATAATGAATTCCATATTTCTTAATTAATACTTAGAACGTTTAAGATTGGGGCAATTTTGGCCTGAACTCTGTTCATCTTCTTTATCAATTTCAGAATTTGTTCTTTTTTTGCTCCCGTTTTTAAACCAGCGGGAGTGGTCTTCCTAAACTTTCTCGTATACTCCCCAAAAAAGGTGCTTCCCCCTCTCCACGTGGATAAAAAAAAATTCGAACCTACTTTAACCCAGGATCCAATGACTATCAGAAAATATTTAGGTAAAGAATCAAATCAAAGAGATACGTACCGATTTGCACTCTTGCCGGCTCAAGGACAAAGTCATGTAATCCTTCCGCATTCTCAGATTGCTACCAGTACGCATGCGCATGAGAATCGGATTAAAAAATTGAATATGCAATTTGAACGCCTCTTTTTGACGGATTTGGCTCAAAATTTTAAACGGACCTACATTCATGACGATAAAACTGTGTACCAATTTTTATCCATCTAGCTATTCAAGTTTTTGACTTATAGTGTTCACATAAACGTGGACAGACAGACTTCCCGTGAACGGATTTTGTCCAACATTTGATAGAAACCTACAAATTATATGTAAAGATCACATACCAAATTTCATCCCCGTATCTCTAATAGTTTTCGAGTTATCGTGTTCACAGACAGACATGATTCCAAAATTGTGTTTTTCGGACTCAGGGTGGTCTAAAACATGGAGATTCGTCAAAATTTCGAGTTCGAATTTTTTGACGATTACAGTACTTTCTCTTTGTATACGAGAAAGTAAAAATGATTGAATTGCAGCCGTAGAGATCGATTGAAACTTCGAAGGTTTATTTTCAGCTGGCGTAAATAATGCGAATTGTAATAATGTAACATCGCAATCAAAACAACAAATTTTATCTATATGCGGAGCCATCTCAAAGTAAAAACCACGTGTTAATTCCAGAAAGCAAAAGCTCGGTGCCAGAAACGTATCGGAATAAAACGCGTAGAAAACATCGGCCGTGACCAATACTGATATGAGGCACGTAGCGTACTTCAAGGTCAAATCGCAGTCACTAGGAGAAGGGGGAAGAGGATTGCTTATTTTAGCAATGTGCGTTATATAATAATTGTTAAGTTCTTTTGAAAGTTTGTTTAGTAACTTTGATAACTTTCATGATGGGATTTATTTTATGAGCACATGATAAACTTTATTACAAAAGAGTCTGCAGATACTGCCCAAAATCTGCGACGTATGACGCAACGTCGCGGTGATTCTGCCACTGGGAACACTACATGTTTCAGTTTTCGCCACATAACTTCATTATTGTGTTTTTAGCCATTACATAAATTTAAGAATATCTGGATGAAACAAAATCAACTAATTTAGTTTTGTTTCTAAAATAAAAGCAACTAACTTAATTTCATTTCCAAAATAAAAGCAACTGATTTAGTTTTGTTTCTAAAATGAAAAGTAACTGATATAGCTTTGTTTCTGAGAAAAAAGTAACCAATTTAGTTTTGTTTGTTTACATTTTACATAGTAATGGCTCCAATTAAAAATAAGAAGGCACGTAGCAATTCCATTTCAAAAAAGTTGCTACTCACCATCTAAAGTTGGTAATGCAGTTAAGGCCATTCGAAATTGAATGTCAGAAACATCTCCATTTTGAATATTTACCTCACATTTATGTTAGAAAATTTCAACTTGAGGAACCTGACTCCAGTGATGAGGAATATTCTTTTATATGCATGAATTGCTCTAATTTTAAAAATGATTCTGATAAATTTGATTAATGTTGCAATTAAAAACAATAAAAATACATATTTGTGGATATTGTTAGAGTATAATAATGCAAATTCTTGATTTGCAAGATTAAAAAAAAAAAAAACTATGCTTTTACAATGCAAGTTTATTCCTCTCTCCATTTTTTGTTTCAAATTTTATCAAAAAAGAAAAAAAATATGCGAGTATATATAGTTTGTATTTTATCAACCAAATTAAATTATTGCTTTCTACACTCCTGTTTCTTTTTTTAAAACTGAAATCTGCAGCTAAAATCAGCTTAGGTAAATTTTATTACATATCTTTATAAATTCCTAAAAAAAAATCACATTTATAAAATAACATAAAATAATGCACTAAAATATATATTGCATAAAAATGATTTATTTTTACTTAAAATTCATTAAAATGTCTGTTAAAAATATTAGTGTGGCTAAAACTGGTGCATAAAGGTGGCCAAAACTGGTGCAAATTGGGTTAATTTATTTAAAAATTCATAACTCTAAATCTAAAATATTCTTCAGAAAAAGTTTATTACTAGCAGAAAGCCAACAAAATTTGCTAAAGAATAGTATAAGTATGATTTAATATGCTTTAAACAGTCATCCACTGTGAAATTTCCATTTCAAATTTTCTCTTTAAGATGGATAAAACTGGAGCACCTACCCAATATCTCAAAGCTACAACTGCATTTAGCACATAAACATGTCTGTTTAATATGCCTTGCTTCATATGCGACGTGTAACTGCAAAAGTGGACATCTCCAAATAAGAAATGTTTTGAGAAAGGTGGATTTTCTGTCACATCTAGTCAAAATGAAATTTAAAAAATAAGCTGCATGGCATTTGAAACGTTTAGGGAATGTATTCTAGTACGCAATTTATGAGGATGAGATATTAATGGGGGGTCAAATAGACCTATAATCTCTCAAAAAATGTGTTTTTGAAAAGTGGAGATGGCCACTTTTGCAGCTACACGACACATATAATCTGTATTTTATAACACTTGAATTGGCGATACTGTTTTTGAGAATATGAGATCAACCAATAAACCTCCACAGTTCCACTACAGGTGAATCATTTTTGCACGGCAAAATTATAAATAATTTTCTTAGGAACAATAAAACCAAAATTTTTTATATAAAAAAAACTCTATACAAACTTCAATTGCTTTGTCAATGAATGAATAACCCGGCAGCCAATTATTTTTTTATTTGCCGATGTTGACCCAAGACAAACAAAACAAGACGATGAGCGAAAGTTAAAGTTTGCTTCAAGATTTATGCTTGCTAAATATCTGCTTTCATCTCTATTTATCAGTTTAATATTTTAGCAGAACAAGTAGAATGAAAAAGCAGAAGAACAGTAGAGATTATCCGATTCTCATGCTATTAATATATTCTAAAAGCTTCATTATTATGAATATTTTCTTTTTTGCTCCTTCCGTGACATTAAAAAATCTATATAGCAAATCAGAAGGCGACGTATCAGATGTGAAGTATTTTAAAGTTCTTGCAATGGCAACGTGGACAAATCGTTTATTTATTTACTTATTACATGAAGTTTTTGATTTCAAACTTGACATCGTTACTGTTGTTGCATTAAAGTTACGCAAGAAAAATTATAAACGTAGCTTCTTTTTTTTTTTAAAGGAGAATTTAGAATTATTCATCTCTGTTCAGTTCTGTCCGTTTTATTTTTTAGAATTCGGCATATTTATGTTAAATATGGAGCCAAATTAATTTGAAATTGGTTTAATACAATCCGAAGCTTTAAGGATCTGTTAGATTTCTTGAAAATCTAGTTCAGTCATTCAACTGGGATTCGCTTTCGTGAAAAAGGCCCTTTCAAAATAATTATTTAGCAAACAATAAGTACTTTATTCAATATATAAAACTGGATTTATTTTGACAACCCTGGTCCTTCCTGGTATATTCTAATAACTATTGAAATGTCATCAATTTTCCGCAAGACTTTTAATTTAAAAAATGTCAACCAGTTTAAATTTTTTTCAAAGTCTGTGAAGCAAGACAGCAATATCACAAGGCTCAAAAATCCATCCCTATTTGATGCTGCTTCTAGTCAAAAGTAGAACATCTCTTTGTTTGAAAAATATATATTTCATTGTAATATTATATGGTGAAGACATTTCATTATTATTTTTTTAAAATCGTTTTTCAACTTTTAGAAATAAGACACGAATATCATTTGCTGTTCCCAGAGATGAAACAAAAATCTCCATGCCAAGTGCTGTTGTTGAATTCCTTCATTTTGTTAAGAAAGAAGATGCTGATCAAACATTGTTAAAACTGCAAAAGTAAGTCTAGTAAGATCTTTGTATCTAGTTTTATAATATGCATTTTTCTTTTTCAAATGTACAGCAGTTTTAGAACTAATTTGTATTTTAGTTCATCTTACATGAACTTTAAAAATTCATTTAACAATAAAAGAATTTATATTATACTTTATGACTGAAAATGTAAAAAAGGATAAAGGGTCCAACCAAAGTGTACAGTATGGCGTCAAACTTGAATTTTTTTTGGCGATAAATCGCCAAATGTGGCAACCCACTGGGGAAGATGGTATCATGGCGGATGTTTGGCAAGTTTTCCATGATTTTGCACCAGTTTGGCGAGGTATGTACTGTACCCTTTGGTTTACCGGATAAAGATTTAGGAGTTACGATGAATAGTTATGACATCAATCGTATAGTCAGGAGTTATGATATGTCCCTGAACTAACGAGAGTGTAATAAAAAATAAAAAGCTTTGTTAACAAATCTTTGAATCAATTCCATAGGCAACTGTCCATTAATTGATTGGATATTGATGATGGCCATTTACAGCGCTTGATAGTATGTCATCAGCGAGGTATGTACTGTATCCTTTGGTTTTACCGGATAAAGATTTAGGAGTTACGATGAATAGTTATGACATCAGTCGTATAGTCAGGAGTTATGATATGTCCCTGAACTAACGAGAGTGTAATAAAAAATAAAAAGCTTTGTTAACAAATCTTTGATTCGATTCCATAGGCAACTGTCCATTAATTGATTGGATATTGATGATGGCCATTTACAACACTTGATAGTATGTCATCATATTTCATACAAAGCAGTGGTGTTATCATATTTCATACAAAGCAGTGGTGTTAAAGGAAGCCTGTTCTGCATCTCACCCAATGTTACTTTTTTCAGAATGAAGAAAGGTTTTGTGAGGAAAATACCTTTGAATGAAATGACAGCAGTTGTCCATCTTTTAATCAAAACGGAAAAAATATTTGGCAAGTTACTTTTAAGATTTTTGTACATTGTTTTTTCTAGTCAATGTATTTAATTACTAGAGATTAAGTGTAATTTAAAACTTTTTCAGATTTATCTTGTTGTGTTCAAGCTATGAGCTATATTCTTGATAATGTTGATGAAATTTTAAAACCTTTGTTGGAGAAATATTCAAATTCGGGTGATATTGGTTCCTTGAATCGGATAGGAAAAGTTGTTCCGGACTTTGCTCTCATAAAGTGTTCCTTCAATGACTACTTAACAAAAGCATACATCTCGAGTGAAAAGTATGAGGATTTAATCTTGGAGCTTGAAAGGCGTTGGAATGCAAAAAATAAATTATTTTCAATTCCTGCATTTCAAGAGCTATTGAAAAGACCCGAGTTGGAAGAAAGAGGCAAGTTCACCATTTTCCTTAAAATTGTGTTTTCATATTAAACATTTATTATTCTAGCTGATGAAAAATACATCTTAAAGATTGTGTAACATTTTTTTTTAATGATTTGAAATACTTATTACTTTTCATTATCCGAAACTTTAACAATGCTGCTCTGGTTGAATAAAGAATATTATATGCAGTTTTGAACTTTTACTCCTTAAATTTCACATTTTTCTGCTTTATAAATGTTGCTAGTAATGTATGAAATTTGTGTATTCTATAGAATCCCTGCAGTATGAAACCTCTGTTTTATTTTACATCTGGCTGATATACCCAACATTGCTCAAGATAAAAATATTTTCATGTTTTTTATTAATTAAAAAATTATTAATTAATTGAAATTAATGAAACCTTCACTAAAACTTCTGTTATGCTTCAATAATTGTGAGCAACATCTCAAATTATTATAACAGAGGTTACATTTACATCAAATCAGCTATTGATATCTACGTGATGTAAACGTCATATATGAGAAAGTTAAAGTATATCTCAAAAATTAACTCATGAAAATTCAATTGATTTGTTTGCTTTCAGTTGTCAATTTGGCAAAAA
Source organism: Araneus ventricosus (assembly GCA_013235015.1). Taxonomy (NCBI): domain Eukaryota; kingdom Metazoa; phylum Arthropoda; class Arachnida; order Araneae; family Araneidae; genus Araneus; species Araneus ventricosus. The sequence goes on from BGPR01005340.1 coordinate 41,929, forward strand.
AGTACTTGGAATGTAATTTCGATTTACCTTTGGCTGTTGTGTGGGCTCATTGTTTGGTAAACAGCAATTTTGAAAAAGCCAATGAACTTTTCAAAGTGAGTCAACAAATTTTTTTCCCTAGTACAATTATTTTGAATTTTAACATAAGTTGGAAATAAAACAAAGCTAAACTTTTAACTAATCAATATGTTGATCAGTTGTTTTATTTAAGGTAATACTGTATTCATGTTTTAATCTTCATTTTGTTAAAAGTCTTTTTCTCCATTTTGAAAATTGTACAAAATATTTTTGCAACTTTTTGCATTTTAACATTTTCCTGTTCATTGGATGTTTTTGTAACTTAACAAGCATATTCATTGACAATAATATTTAGTTTTGACTAACTAAAAATTGTAAATTTTAAAGTGTTTTTCTAATTTAATTGTTCTTCCAAATTCTTATCATCATATCCTTTCATCTTTAAAATAAAATTGCATTAATAGGAATATAATACAGTGCCCGAAATGTATCTTTATATTTAAAAAAAAATTTAAGTAATTAATTAAAAATAAACAAACAATGTTATGCACTTACGGTTTTTTATGTTCTATAAAGAAAATATCCAATTTTTTTTAATGAACTGTAAACTAGATGGCTCTACGTCAATGTTCTGGAACATTCTTGTCTCAAAATGGCTTCACCGCAAGAACAATCTCAAGTTGAAGTGTGGTTTATCGAATTTAAATCTGCAACACAGGTACAGCATAAATTTCGGACTACCTACAATCGAAGTCAACCTTCAAGACCCGCAATTTATGAATGGCATGAAAGATTTATGACGGCAGGTAGCATATTGCCAAAACCAAAATCTGGCCACCCTATCAGAAGCTTCAGTGATGTTAAACGAATTCAAGAAATTTTCAACATAGGCCTCTCGGTGAGTAATGATGAACACATTGAAGTCGTGCAATAAAACACTGCAAAAAAAATTTGATATTTTCTTTATGGAACTTAAAAAACCGTAAGTGCATATCATTTTTTTTTAAAGTATAACATTTCAGACACCTTGTAAATTAAAGACAAAATGCATCCATAGAATTGTTGCAAAAAATAAGACTAAGTAATTATTGAAAATAAGATAAGAAGATATGTTTTGTAAGCAATTATAGTAAAAGTATGTGCTCGTTTATGTCTTTTCCAGACATACTCAATTCCTGCAGATAAAGTAGACATGATGGTTTTAAAAGCTGTTTCCCAGCAAGGAAATGTAAGTCGGCTTACCTTGAAAATGATGTTACTTTTGCATATAGACTGGCATATGTTGTTGGAATTTATATCTTTTGTCTTCTTCTAAACAGATAAGAGCGGGCCAGTTGTACATCTCGGCAGTGAACCACCTGAATGCTAGGAGCAGGTGCAAGGAGAGAGCTTATGGAACTCTTTTAGACATTTTGGGTACTCCTCTCCAGATAATTTTTAGAAATAATTTTTTTTAACCTCAAAATGTAATGTTTTTCATCTCTGCATAGGTGTTATTCTCTCGGATGAAAGATAAACAATTATGCTATAAATTATTGAAGTTTTTTCTTTAACACTCTGACTGCATATTTTTTCTAAATCACTATTTAAATCAAGGGTGTCAAACCTTGTGGCCAGCATGCATAACAGTATGTAACAAAATTTAAACATTTTGTAATTTAATTTATGAGATTTCTAATTATAAATAATTATCGATAACTAGATGGAAAGAATTGATGGTATGGCGGGTGAAAATTGCCTCTTCACTCGAGAGATTTCCCGTCAAATTTGACGTGTTTAAATAGATATACATGCGAGAGAAATGTTTAACATTGATTGAAAACAAATAAAATAAACATATGTTTTATGACAGGAAATATTTCTTTTTTATTTACATATTTCTTTATTCAAAAACCCTCTTGGTAAACAACATTCCGTGTGAAGTATTTTTCGTTGTTTAACAATTTTATTATAATTCAATAACCATGAAATTCTCGGCTTGTCAAACGTAATTTAAAATTTCAAAGGAATTCTTTTTCGAAATTCTAATCAAAACAAAGCACTTCTCTGCTTGTCGAACGTTGCCAAAAAATATTATCTAATTATATCATCACGATTGCAATAAATAATCAGATGCATCGTGGTGTCCAAACTATATCACACGCATGATATACCACTGACGTGATTGACTACTTTCTATTAAAAAACTGAAATTAATTTGATATATATTTTAATATAATTTAAAATTTCTCTGGAACTATTGATCATAGCGAGATAAATTTTATATCAATCGATAGAAAATTTTATTTCACTATTTTAGAGCTATTAAATGTGAAATTAGAATAACAATTACTTTTTAAAATTACCGAAATTTAGGTGCTCCAAGAATGAAATAATGTTGTTTAACATCTCGCAGTGCTATGGTGCGAATTTCATTGTTGGTGACGTCAGAGTGTTACCGGATCTGGGCTATTATATTAGTAATGTATAATTAATGCATGATGCTTGAACTGCACATTATAAGCCTTAGAACTGAATTTGAAACCATTTTAAATCCTTGGACGAAAAGTTTTCTTTGATTCTCTCTATAGATATAGAATCAGTATCTAGCCATATGCAAATGGAGACAATTGAGATCCAGTGCTGTTCAGATTTGAAGGCAAAATTCAGGGATGCCTAATTTTACAAATATTTGCCAACCAGGTTTTAAAACATTCGAAAATTTGCATGTGAAATTATTTCCGTGTTTGGAAGTACTTATTGGTTAAAGTAATTATTTTCACTTAAGAAAGTTTCCTGTCATATCAACAATTACTAACAGTTACATTGGGTCAATTTTGAAGGTAATTACTGCAAACAAGATTTCCCCCAAAGTCAAACGATGATAAAAGTGAAAAGACGACAAGCGTTAGTAAGAAAATAGGAACTTTACTGTTGTCCTTGTTCTTTTTATGCTATACTTTCGAGATGAACCTAAGGTTCTATGAAAATTGAAGTCTTTTTTTTGTGACCCATTCAAACTTTGCATGTTTGGCTCGTGCTAGTATTTGTGATCGACATCCTTGATTTAGAAGCAATGTTTGCAACATGTTCAGATACTGTTGAACCAAGCAAATCGTTATGGTTATACAAAGCTTTATTAGCACCGTCTCGACTTCCAACTATGGGCACAGGGAAAGCTGGACTCTAAAATGTAAATAATTAATCTTTTAAAATGGACATGTTTTCAAGCATTATTCGCCATGTAAATTGTAAGGAATGCCAAGTTTTGGCAATCCTACACCGCCAAATTCCAGTAACCTTGTTCCGCCTCAGAGCAGAAGACGCCATGTTCAGAGATATTGGTTTTGGCAGTAAACGAGGGTAGACGCATACAAGAACAGGAGTTATTTTCGCATGGACCAAGTGGTCTTGGCTAGTGGCTGGCTAGGGTTTACCAGTAAGATATCATTTTAGAATATCAATATAGTCTGATATTTGAGTAACTGCTCATATGTTACTGAGCATGTCAGCAATTTGTATTTCTTACAATCATGTATATAGACTTTCATGTCTTCATTGTCCATGTGGCCCATAGAAATCTAAATAAATAACTGGGATTAAAACAGTTTTAGTCTTCTTACCGTCTCCCTCTCTCACATCAAAAGAAATCCCACGTCAGGATCTTACATAAATAACGGTTATTTTGTTTAAATTCAGTGGCAACAGATTAATATGTTTTGAAAAAAAGATTGTAAATATTAGTTTTAGATTTTATCCATCGCCATTAAAGTTGCATTTTTATAGTTGGCTTTCTCTTATTTAAAAATGGAAATAAGTTCAATAATTTATGGATCAAGAAGGCGGATTCCCATCTCTTGAATAGCTTCCACCCCATGGACATTAACCTTTTCGCTTGGGTTCAATATTTTGAAAATGACTTTGTCTGGGGACTCTTTCAGAATGTGCCTTTCTCAAGGGGGTAGGAAAATTTAACCATGGGGTTCGAGAAGAGGGCTAGTCACGAGTCATTGTGAGAAACAGCGAGTGATAAAAAGAAACGTCTTCTGCTGATAGCTGAACATTTACGGCTCTCTTTAAAAGTACACAGGTTGGGGCAACTGGTGAACGGCGAGGGAGAATGACAATAAGCCTCAACACCTGTGTTAAACGAAAACACCCCCCGGACTTCAGGTCATTCGTCAAAGTGCCCCCTGAAGAGTGAATGGCCAATTATCCTGTTGTGTCCCCATCTAAACAAGCTGACCACATGTGCGGCGAAAATTCCTTCCCTCCCTGGGATTCGTCACATGCTCCTCACAAGGGACTGTAGATGCATGTGACAGCGTATGTCATAGCCCATGCAAAAAGGTTAAGGTAGGCGTGAACTTTTTATTTTATCGACTCTACGTCTAAAATTTGTTTTGGCAAAAAGTACAATATGATTCAGTGCTGTAATAGTATCAAGTAAACACATTAGTTTGCGAAAATCGCAGGATCCAGCAGAAAATAGACTTGCTTCCTCACCATAGAAATCAAGAGATGAGCAGTCAGAGGGGGTTCAAGTGCCAGAAGTCATTTACTAGTTTTATTTCAACCACCATAACTGTCTAATAACAACAATGCAAGAATACAAATTGTCTTGATGTATAACTGAATTTCTTTCATGTTTGAGGAACTGCAGTTGTCTCGTCTCGCTAGGAAATTAGTAATGAGCAATTTTCATTTCAGTCTCCAAAGGAAGGTGTGACGATGCTGTTGCTCTGATCACCGAAGCCAAGGGAAATAATTTGTGTGTGGAAAAGCACTATAAATCAACATTAATAAAGCTGAAGAATGCCCTCGAAGGAGATAGAAAAGAAGTGCCATTTACTATTCCATCAGAAGTAAGAGACATTTACTTTGCTAAATTTTAATAATGCCTTTTATAAACTGCTATGTCGAAACTTGAGTCGACTCTTTAAAAAAAATTGAAATTAGGTACTTTTGATACACTCGATATTTCATGAGACCACTAAATTTTTAATGAAAAATTAATTTGAGAGCAGTTCTTTTATAAATCAAAAATTTTATACCAATGAATCTAGAGGTACAGGTAAACTACAAATCTCATTTTTTTAAAAAATGACAGCTTTTGAAACTTATGCCAGTTGCTCTCCGATTTAAAAATTTTATAATTATTCCACACTGGTTAGCTGCTCACTCAAAATTTATTATATATGATGCACTTTCAAGAAAAATGACACCACTCTGATGCAAAGGGTTGAAAGACAAATCGGTAACCATGCAAAACAAAAATTGTTCTCATACAGTCGAACGTCGCAAATCCGGAATCGTCGGGACTTCGGCAGTTCCGGATTTGGAATAATTCTGGATCTTAGATCATTTCAATATTAAGAAGTGATTTTAACATCATAAAACACATAATTCAATTTAAATTTTAAAAAACTTATTACTTGTTTTCTTTGATATATAAACATAATTAATATTATTTCTTTTTAATTTTAACATTTCATTTAAAGGGAGTTGCTTCATTAGTTTTTGATTAAGTTACTTCTCTTTTATTTTATGTATCGCCATTATGTCCGACTCCGAAATAAAGTCTCTTTGCAAATCTTCTGCGAGCCAGAAGGGGAGAGGAAGTTGCGCACGCATCTTATTTGTTAACATTTCTTATATTCTGGAGTAGTTCATTTTGTGTGCTAGAGAGGGGAAGGAGGAAGGTATTGCAACTCCGTGATTTGTTACCCCCCGCGATACCTTCGTCGCACATTGTTGTACACGTGGTTAAATTCTTTCCCTCCCCAGATAGTTATGACCGGTTTCTGCCGATTTGTTAGATAAAAGTTACGATTTTTTTGGGGGGAGGGGGGTGTTACGAAATGAAAAAGGTCCGGATTTTAGATCATTCCAGATTTTGGACGTCCGGATTTGCGACGTTTGACTGTATATATATTTTTATTCTAGCCTTTACATTTTAATTAAGTAATAACCCTTTAAAGGGCCATTTTGTTTCTAGTAGTAGTATAATAGAATAACTTTGGGATGGAGATTAATTTAAAAAAAGAAATTCATTTATCTTGTTGGATGAAATTAATTTTTTGTTAACTAATTTTATTAATTAATAATTACAAGCAAAGACACTTCGTTATGGTTTCAGGTAAGAAACTGGAACATCTAGATTTTTGTTTCAAGAAAAATTTGGTGGGAAGTATACTTCCCAAGGCTTTAGAAAGAGTTAGATAAGTTTTTCCAAAAATTTATTTTATAAAATATTCAATGTGAAAACTTTTTCATTTTTCCTAGGTTTTATGATTTATCCAAATATGACTGAAAATGGCAAGACCAGATTGCTTGAGACAATGCAACTCGGACTTTCATGTTATATTTTTATCTTTAAATGTGTAAAAAACATTGCAATAAATTATTTTGTACAGCACTTGTAAATGCTTTATGCTGATTCATTTGATACATGGATCTCAAGAGATTATCTTATGAATAAATGTGTTGTTGCTTGGGTAATAATTGAACAGAGTAACAGCAAATTTTATTTTTGAAAACTTTTTATTTACAGTAAATAAATATGGTATATACATGTCAGCAAAATATGGTATTTTGAATATCTACAATTGAACCTTATTAACCTCTTCAGGGACGTAAACACATATGTGTGTACTTAATTTTTTTTTCAAACTGAACTTGTTCCAAGTGAAGAAAACAAATTAAAATTTGCCAGAAAACCATTTCACTACAGAATATTTCAACAGTAAAAAAAAAATCGAATCTCAGTGCTGGTAGGGTTTCATTCTATTTTATGATCACTACTTTAAATACATGAAATATTAACCTCTTATGTGTAAAGATTTTGTAATTATTTGAAGTAAATGGTTATTATTTGCCGAGTAAAATATTGTCCATTTCAATGATTGTATAAAATTTAAAAACATAATTCGTGTTATATTTTATAAAAAATTATAAACATACACACAGGAATGCAATTATTGTTTCTATGAATACTTCTTGCAGAATCATGTGTTTGATTGTGACCTTTGTGAAAGTCTATTATAAGCAATAAATAATTTGTCACTATCCTCTCTATTTAAAAAGCAATCAATTTTACCACTAACTTCTTTTAATTTCCAATATATCAATAGTTAATTCATGGATTCTTTTCAATCACTAAAAAAAAACCACAGTAATCTCCTAAAATTTAAAGTATCAATAGTCATCACAAATACAACACATGAGTGAATAAAACAAACGATGCAGGAGCATCAGTTCAAGTTCTGAATATAAGCCTTCACCACTATAAAAAGTTCAAAAGCTGGACCAAGGTCATTTCTGAAATCAGGCTGGACTACAGGACACAATCCTTATTTTTAAAAAAGAACTTAAAATCCTCTACGATGTTGCAACAAAAATTGTCCAAGATGATCTCACTATATTTGTGAAAAGTTTAAAAACCCTGAGTGAATGAAATCTTTATACAGTACGACCTCGAAAATCCGAAAACCGGACAATTTTTTTCAACTCATGACGAGAAAAAAATTAGCTAAATAAATTTTAAACTAGAACACTTGAGGCAAGATGCAGAAATTCTATTCATTTTAAACTACTATTTTTTGTCTTTGTATCTCTTTATATGTTTTTATTGGTTAAAACGTGTTTTTATATGGAGTTGTTGGAATTGACGACAACATGTCGATTAGCATACGTCTCAATTGGTTGTGTTTGCGCAAACACCAGAGGCATTATTTGCAACACCAAGGCAACCATTTGCAGTTGTCTTGCGACTCCCGGGTCTGTTCAGAACACGTCTGCACATGCACGATTAATTGTGACGTAACTTACCTACACGGTGACATCTCTATTGGTTTAAAGTAAGATATCTAAAATCCGGAAATTTCCGAAATCCGGACCTTCCAAAGCCCCGAGCAGTCCGGATTTTCGAGGTTGTACTGTATTCATAATTGACCACAAATTCTCAATGGGGTAAGTGGACATTTTGTTTTTGTGGATATATTATTTTTTCTGCATTGTTATCAATGTAAAGGGTACAGATCATAATAAAAATAGTTACATCAATTTATTTTCACTTTAAAAAATTCATCCCTGAAGAGGTTTAAATAAATAAATAAATGAATGACAGTATCCAGTGAATCGAAATTCATGTGAGTTAATGCATCGAATAATTTTAATGTTATATAAAAAAAATTAAAGACCTTTATAATAAAATATTTTATGACTCTGGTTTAATATTTCCACTTGTTGAAGAAAATAGACTTTTATTATCTAAAAAGAAAGTTTGATATAATACGTCATTGTTGATTTTTCACATATTTCCTTGAAGTAAGCAACACTTTCAAACACACACAACAGTAGATAACAGACAGAATAGCATGCAGCTAATGTAAAATAATTTTAGCTGCCCAATTATTAGTTTTACTTGCAAGCTGAATCTTGTTACGTGTACGAAACATTCTTGGACAGCATCAAAGCTTTCTTTTTGTAACAAGATCCAGAACAAATTTTTTACTAAAATTAAACAAAAGTATGAAGGAACGTTCTTCTATGCATCTAAGAAGCCATCTTTGAACGTGAAAATAATGGAACTTTTGTTATGACTTAGGTACAATATTTTGGTTGAGAAAATTATCAGGAATATTTCTCACATCTTGCTCTCTCTCTTTAAAAAGGATTCATACACGTTTCCTTAAAAGAAAATCAAGGACTTTTAAGGACTTACAAAACCAAAAAATAAGGGCCTCTAAATTGAATAAACTTAATGAATTTTCGCACACATCTTTAAATAAAATGTATCATTTTTGCAAATTCAACCTATTAGATGATAAAGTTTAATATAAAACATAGATAGAAGATACATTACAAATTTAACACAACAAAAATTCTTAAAAATATGAGTTAATAAATAGATGAAAAAAATCATGAAACTGGTAATCAAATTAAATATCTTTTTTCATTCAATTTTACACCCAAGGTAATTTATTTTAATTTCTTTTCAATAATTGTTTTTCTTAGTTCATGCGATTGAATAAATAAATTTGTCCTTTGACTTTTCAGCCTCATTAGCTAAATCATTTGCTTCCCCATTTGTTTGGTATATTTGGTTTGGAACATTTTCTTTTATTTTAAAAAAATCTATTTCCTCCTAGAGCTTTTCGTTTCAGTCTTTTCTTTGGATCTTTCACTTTCTAAATACTGCATGTATTTTGCTCTAGCTGAGGTGGCAAAAAGTAAGGACTTTTTAAAAATGGGGCATAAAAATAAGAATTTGTAAGGACTTTTAAGGACTAAATGTAAAAGTAAGGACTTTTAAGGACGCGTACGAACCCTGTTAAAGTATTACACAATAATAAATTATTTTGGACTCACTAAAACACTGAAATAAAAGTATGATTTTTACTTTCAAAATGTAAGTTGTGAAAATGAAACACTTTAATCCACTCCTATCCACTTTTTGTTCACCCGCTGCAGCTAGTGCAGGCGGCGTTATCTATTGAACAGGCCATTTCAACAGCTTGATTTCCTTGTGAGGCTTGCATTGGGGAGTCTTCTTTCAGAGACTTCTTATCGACTGTGAACTGAATGGCATTGGCAGCAGCTTTGCATCGCAAGTAATACATTCCAGTCTTTAACCCCTGAAGAGAAACCAGTGTAAGTATGTCAAATGGTTTCCAAAAATGCAATATTCAACAGTCTGAGAATTTACAGGGATGAGATTGGCAAAAACGGAAAAAGTCTGAAATCGTACGAGAGCAAAAAAATAGTGCCATAATTTACACGCGAAAAAAGTAAAACATCAGAGCATGCAACATGATGGAAATATTACACTATAATAATTAATAACTTAATTATTTATAATTCAGTACATATAAATAAGAAAAAGAATATTAAATTATTATTAAATCATTCACATTAAAAGTTAATAAACAAGTTAATTTTTTTTTTTGCAAAATATGCCACAGAGGTTTTGTTTTCTGCAAAAAGGTGGTACTTAATACTTTGAATGGCACTGAATGTTGGAATGTTCATCCTTATACAGCTTGCCGATATAATGTTGATTCGTCAGTAGAAGATGAATCAGCTAGTTTCCTAGCTGGTGGAGTTAAGCTGCACGGTCGAGCATATTTTCCCAGAATTTTCTTTCGAAAATGGAAGATAGGAAGGTTTCTTTTTCTTTGTGTAAAATCGGAATTTTCGGAAGAAAAAGTAAATTTCTGCAGGGGGAAAAAAATCAGAAATCTGAGGGGGGAGGGAATTTTGCGCGAAAAAAGACAAAAAAGCGGAATTTCTCCAATATAACAAAAAAGCGGAAATCCCCCAAAAAGCGGAAAAATCTCATCCCTGAATTTAGGATTACTCATTCTCAACATCTAAAGACTCCAATTCTAAAAAAAAAGTCACCAAAACATGGATTTTCTCTAAAGAGAAACCAGCTTAATTATGTCAAATTGCTTCCAAAAATGAAATATTCTACAGTCTGAGAATTTGGGATTATCCATTATCAACATCTGAAGACTGCAATTCTAAAAAAAAGAAGGTTGCCAAAACATGGGTTTCAAAACTCATCAATACCAACAGCAATGATAAAGTCTACAGAAATCTACCGAACACATTTGATAGCATAATATAGGATAGAGAATCAATAGTAGGGATGTAACGAGTAGTAATTTGGCCGAATATCGAATATTCGGGCAAATTTTGGGCAGAATACCAAATATTCGGCGGCCAAATACCTACTTTTTAAAAAACATTTTACTTCTGATTTTAAATAAAAGACCGCTGAAATTTTATATGAAATAAGACTTATTATTTATTATTTGCATAGTTAAAAAAAAATATTAACACCTTGATGCATCTTTTGTAATATTCTAAATGTCTTAATTCCAATAATAAAATGTGAAAAATTCTCATTTTGGACTTGCTAAACAGAAGTAAAAAAGTTATTGCATAACATGGCATTGAAAAACACAAAAGAAAATTCAGGGGATAAATTAAAGTTATTAGAAGTAAGTTCCTATTTTTATAAAAATTTCAAATAGCTAGGGTAGAATGTCCACTTAATTGGTGAAAAAAAAAAAGAAAGGGGGAGATTTTCAAAATTTGCAAGAAAATATCTTTCAGCTCCTGGAAGCACAATATATGAGGAACACTTAATTTCTGAGGCTTGTAATATATATGTATGAAACCAAACATAACAGACTTCTGCCTGAAAATGCTGAACAATTATTGTTCTTGCAGCATAATTTCAGGTTTTACAATGATAAATGATGCACAACATCATTAAATATACTTACTTATATACAATGCAACTTAAAATTGGGTAAATGTTAGGACATTAATAAATGTACTAAATAGTAATTCTGTAATATTCTTTGTTAAACATATATTTAAAAGCACATTTTTAAAGAATTATTACCCTGAATATATTTGGCTGAATATCTGTTTAGTATTCATCCGACCGAATATTCGTTATATCCCTAATCAATAGGTCAATGGCTGGGAAGTGAAATCATACATGCAGGGTTGCCTCTTCAAAATTCAAGACTGAACTTTTTTTTTAAAAAAATTTACACAGTCTAGCATTCTTTACAAAATTAAAAGAAAAACTCTATATAAATGTTACCCATAAACTAAAAAAAAAAAACCAAAAAAAAAAAATCAATAATAAAGCAACTAAATAAATATTATCAATTCAATATAAAAAAGGGAGAAAATATATGGATACTTAACAAAATCAACCTTTCAATTGTTTCTAAAGCAATATTTAAACACATTTTTTTTATTTAAACACATATTTACACCCAAATAAAGGTTTACTTATTATTATTATCAATAAAACAAATTTCTTTTTCAGTTTATATTTTCTATTTCTTCATAAAAAAAAGTTTTATTTTTGTAGCCTTAAGATTTTCTTTCACTTTGTGGTCAGACTTGGGGTTTGGGCAAGCTTTTTTTTTACCATTTTTATCTTGTATAAGAGAGGGGGATTTTCTTTTATTTAATCCTTCTGGCTCAGAATGAGTTGAAGTTTCTGTCTGTTTTGGAGTACTGCTAGTGAGTGCTTGCTTTGAAGATTGTTTTATTTTTTTTTCTTCTTCAAATTCCCATGGCATATTCTTCTGGTAGAAAAAATGTTTTGCTTCATCTTATTTCCAGGAATTAGTACTCTACAAGGAAATAAAAATCCATGAAAAATTTTTTGGGTGGAAAACGGAATTTTGTTCACCGATTTTTTACCGAGATGGAATTCATTCCGCCGAATTTTTAAAAAGACGGAATTCCGTCCTCAGGACTGAAGAGTGGCACCCATGATCATATCTCATTATTGGTGCAATTTTTAAGCTTGACATTCACCATCACTCCACACCACTTTATTTTTCAGCCCATCCATGTGGGTAGGTCATTCATGTATGTAAAAAAATCATAGTATGACCTGAGCGCCACTTATCCTCAGTATGCCACTGTCATTATGTAAAGTCATTATGGGTTAACCGAGTCACTTTCCTACTGAAAGGAGAGGGCCTATGGAGAAAAAGAAGGAATGATGCTTCCGGTCAGGCATGCAAACACCAAAAAGAAGAGAATAGAGGGGGGGGGGCATAAAAAGCATGACATGAAGTGATTCTGTTGTCTCCGTAGCAATGATGGGGATGAGAAGATGGAATTCTAAGGGTTGTCAGTGGTTCAAAGTATGGAGACAAAGAGAAGAGGTTCGTTTAGCTGCTGGCCGAGGGGTCAGAGACGTGGCAAAAGAATCAATGAAAGACATTACAGTGAAAAACTGTTTAATTAAGTTTAAAGTGTTATAAATACTTAGACTTGGAAAATATTTCTACCCCGAGCAATGCCGGTATATAAGCTAGTTATTTATGTATTATGTATGGGCATAGAGTATGTTTTCTTCATCAGCTTGGTATTGCAAAAAGAAAGTTAAAGTTTCACGTACCAACTTCCACCCATAGAAGTGCATGCTGGTCATTTTTCCATATGTCGGCTGGGCCATGTGAACATTCAGAGACTGGCTCTGGTCGATGAAGGCGCCCCTGTCGGCTGCCATCTTCAGGATGGTCTTCTGAGGGATCTCCCATACAGTGCGGTACAGCTTCTTCAGATCTTCGGGGATCTCGCTGATGCTCTGAAAGTCAATGGATAAATATCAATACTGTTATGAAAATCGTCCAGGTGTGTGCATGGTGAAAACAGTCCAAGAAACAGGATAATGGAGATAGTTGCTTTATTCACGAATACTCTGGAAAACACGAAACACTGATAACAGGAAAAACAGCACTTGCACTAATTCACAACACAAACAAACAGAAAATCACTAATTAATAACAGTAACAGTACTTTCAGTACTGCATGGCATCTATCGGTTTACTAACTCGCGCTGCAGATACAACTCCAAAGATGATCCCAGTCGATCAAACTTTGCCCTGTGATCCGATCATGGCACTATTTATAGTCTACCCGACAGGCCGTGACATCATATGGAATCATTTGGAGAAATCCAGACATCAGCTCCTAATACAGATATCGAGAAAATTCTAGTATTTTGGAGATCCTACATTTTGTCGCTACGGTCGTGAGTCATTGGGTGACCACCCTCGATAGTCAGTAAGAACCTCTTTACATGTCTCTTCCCAACCATAAGACTAATATTGCCAGGAAGCATCATTCCATGTTCGTAACAATACATTTTGTAAGGAAATACAAGATTAAAAAATAATCGTGGAACACTTCACACATTCACTATCACCATACATTTATTTCTTGCATATTTGGGGGCCAAAATAGATAAATCCAACTTTTATTATTCATTGCATAATGAAAGAGTGCATGGACAAGTACACTCACAAACAATTGCAAGTTGATGGCAGTTAATGTGCATGCATTAACCCCTTCGTGATCGGATTTTTTTTGAATCTCCGACAAAATGATAATGTTTTCCATTCAAGGCGGAAAATCTTGCTGTGAAAACATGAATAAAATAGGACTATTTGTGCCATTCCTTGGCAGTATAAAGAAATACAGAAAATAATTGCAGAATAAAACGAGTCTGTTAGCTTTCTCATCGTCAAATGACGTTGAAGCTTTAGCAGAGTAACCATTAATCGCATCAGTGGAATCTTTAAAGACATTTTTGATGTGGAAGACTTCTCAGAAGGCAACAAACATTACTGATGACAAACATTTAATGATGAACTATTTACAGATGAGAAACATTGTGGACTGGGAAAGCCTCACGGCCAAAAAATACACAAACACACCAGTCCTTACTACCAAGTACTGATTCACAGAAAGAGTACGCACTTATATTCACCCTTTCTGGACGATTTACATATTCCTGATGCCATCCCGCACACTGGAAATTACCGAAACAAAATCCGATTAGTCGCTCGTCAGATGACGTCATATTACTATCAACAGTTTGTTTACATTTTTCCACTGTGCGAGATGGCGTTAGTTCGTTTATCCCGAAGTTGATAAGAATTTATGATTCTAATGCCAACAATCGGACCCCTTCTTATCAACTCCAAGATATTACAAAAATTTAAGTTACAAAAACTTCAATTGGAAAATACAAAAACTTGAAAAAACTCAAAAACTTGAAAAAGACAGTCTGATTAGTACCAGGTCAAAACAACTGGTCAGGCACTGATCAGAGTGACCAAAAATTGTAATTTTTCTAAAAATTTTAGATTTGAAAAATCTCTATGCAAAATCTCATTAATTGTTTCTTAATCGTTTATCCCGAAGTTGATAAGAATTTATGATTCTAATGCCAACAGAGTCGTAAGTAGCAATGAATTCACATTCAATGATTCAATTTTTCTCTTCGTCTCATGACATGCAACGGCGACCAAGAAGGGATTAAATGTGAATCTAAGTAAATGATTTTTAACAATTCAACAATTTTATTTAATATGGTGCAGCATTTTATGAGCCTTTATTTAACTTGACCTCTTTTATATGTGTAATCAATGTTTCACTCCTTCCTGGTGTGCTACAGTTCTGAAATTCTGTATGGTTGTGTGTTTCCAATGAAATTTTGTATCTTAACTATCAATGAAACTGTTCATTTTAATGGAAATTTGACTCTATATGAGAGAACGCCACATAGTAGCAAATTTGAGAAAACTCAGAAGAAAAATCTTTCAATGAAAGAAAATGTCACGTTTCATAAAAAATGTAGTTGAATGCTCTTCTAAGTTTGATTTTAGAAAATTTGAGCAAAATGTACAATTGCAAATAAATTTTTTTAGATTTTAAATATTACTTTTGACTGAAATAAAATTAATATAGAATACGCTATAATGGTCACGATAGAGAGATTTCATAAATATATAGAGTCCTAAGTCTTGCAATTTTAATTTGATTAATGTTAATATATATTTTAGTCAAACTTAAATGAAAAAAAAAAAGAAAACTTATTTTTAAAAATATAACAATGCACTTCTATTATTGGAAGACTTTTTTTTTAAATCAAAAAGCTGGAGGTCAAAACAAAAGCTGTGGAAGTGTGAAGCACTGAAAACAATATAAGGAGATTATGATAAATTATCTAATAATTAATTATTAAACTATAATTATATATTTTTAATTTGCTTAAAACTTTAATTTACTCAGAGTATTTCTGTCAGCACCTCCCAGTTTTACGATTTTTGCTTTACCTCTACATTTTTGATAAACAACAACAATAAAAAAGACATTCTACTTTCTGTACATTAATAAAAGGGGAAAGTAGGGATGGGAAAAACCTACTGGTTTTAACCGAAAACCAGTTTTTTGCGGTTATTCTTTAGTCCCGGTTATAACCGGTTATTTTTTAAAAATTCAATAACCGGGTAAAAAAGAATGGATTGGAAGATAGGCTCAATTTTAGGTTCAATTAGACTAAAATTTACCAAGTTATGAAGGTTTGAATTTCATTATCTTAGACCAATCAACAACAACCGCTTCCTTGAGGGGGTCTGTTGGTTGGCGGATTACTGAAAGATTCTTTATGACGAGATAAATATTGGCCAATGGCCTGATTCCCTGTAAAAGCAATACTAATAAAAAAAATTGTGTACAAACGTCATTTTTTTAATAACAGGCTGCTTGGTGGGTTCAATAAATTGTTTTCTAATTCCTCATAAGCAAAGAGTGGAACCCTAGATTTAAAATTGTGGAAATGATTCTCACACATACCTGTATGGAACCATGGTCAGCTATGATTCTGTTCTTCATTTTCTCATCCCAGAGACCTAAGCCGATCAAATCACTCACTAAATGGTGGTTCACAACCTAAAGCACAAAACAAACAAATTAAGAAAACTGTTAGAGGCAAGTGCAAATGTGATGTCTCTCTCTCTTTTTCGACATATCCAACGAAACCATACTAAATGTGCTAAAAATGTTGCTTTCATCAGTAGAAACAAGAATTATTCAGGGAGAGAAAAAGTCTAGATGCATAAAATCGCTTTAAAGCTGGCAATTCACCCGTCATTCCATTTGTCCCAAGACTGTTTTTCCCCCCACCCATTCTAAAAAAAGGCGGGAAAAATCAGGCACATATCATTCACTTGAGGCTCCAGAGTTTGTTTTGAGACAAGGTTCAAAGTCACTAAATTCTACCCCCTCCTCTTCCCCTACGTGTGAGATTTTGAGTTTCATTTCTACCCTTGACGTGAGGTCTCAATGTAGGCAGACCCTTTGATCTTACCACTACCCTCGCTCAAGGCCCCCTCCCAATGCGCTGATTCCATTTCTGTTAGCTTTGCTACAAATACCAATTGCCTAAATGTTCTTTTTGATCAACCTTTTCGAATCATGGTTATTGTTAGACGAGATATAACATTAATCAATCAGTAAAGCAAACCAGTTTGGGTTTATGCTAAATAGCTTCTATAAACTGTCACATCTTTTACCAATATAAATACGGTTAGAATTGTGATAACGTAGGTTACAGTAATGTGTAGTAGTATTATTAGAAATGACGAACTGCTATTATCATCGCCCTTCTGCTGACCCCGGCAAATTTATTTCGCAAGTATGTTTAATCGAGGATTAAGATTAAATCGGTTGTATTTATATATGCTTATATTTTTTATCATTGAATAAAGATGTCTATTTTAACTATTATTAGTCGTAGTCAATTATCTTGTCATTGTCATGAATGCACCTAAATATAAATTAAGTAAACTAATTGGGTTACTCTGTTTTTTATTAGATATATTACTGATCACATTTCTTTGAAAACCAACAGTAATATAAGAATTTCCCCCAAATTGGAATCAGCGCATGCAGTGTTAGATTTTGAGTTTCTTTGAATTCCAGCTTCCCCAAGCTGCTATGCCAATTTCCATTGGTCTTTAAAACTGCCAATTGCTTTTTCCTTCCCGTGTTGCAAAAATTCCCTTTTGGATTATATGTGAATGGCCTGCTTAAGACAGTCCACAGCTGGATTTCCTCGCTCTTTGAGAAATTTTCCTTTTTCTTAATATTTACAATTGCGCTGAGATCATCAATTTTTCATTGTGACTACAGTTACAGGATGTTATTAACAAAGTACAGTCGTACCTCCGAAAAGCGGACAGTCACGGGACCAAAAGTTTTGTCCGTTTTTAGGAGGTGTCCGCTATTGGGGAGGACAACCTTTTTATAAAAAAAGTTTTGGCACTTCTGTTTGACATTTGATTGTAAATTACGGCTGCAATTTTAATTAAAAAAGAAAAATTAATTAGGTAAGAAAAGAATAACTATTTACTACTTTACCTTTTAATTGTGCGCTAACCCTTTTATCTTGCATTAAAGACCCATAAAAGTCGGGAAAAGTTCGTTGTAAAGACGCATAAACATATATTTTTAGCTTGCTTGTTAGAATAATTTTGAAATGTTTGCCAAAATAATTGAAAGCTTTTCAAAAATACCTGTCCGCTATTCGGAGTGTCCGCTATCCAGAGGGAATAACATGGATTGTCCTATATAGAAGGACCGGGACTCGTAAAAATGTCCGTTAATTAGAGGTGTCCACTATTCGGGAGTGTCCGTTAAGGGAGGTACCACTGTATTTGATTTACATTTCCAAAAACTCAGTATATAAAAGTTGGGAAGTAGTCATGAGAAAAAAAAAAAAATTCAAAGGAGATTCGAACCTCTAGTTTAGGGGTCCCCAACCTTCATTCCCTCACCTACTCCTTGATAATCCTAATCTTTATATTTTTGCTTACCCCTACTGTCGTATCCTCCCCTGCCACCAGCCATCCGTCTATGGTTCCCAACCTGTGGTATGTGTACCCCTGGGGTGCTCAGGTGACCAGCTAGGGGTACGTGAGTGAAAAAGGTTGGAAACCTCTGATCTTTGCAAAGAAATTTTTATCAATAATGTTAAGGGCTTAGTTTAGTTTAAGAGTCAAATGACTGGAATTAATAACATTTGTTGGACTTATTTTTTTATTTTACATATTATTCGATTTTTACAATGGTATTAGTTCAACGCCAAAGCAAATGAAACCAGCATTATAATAATTTTGCATTAACTAATAAGGATGACAAAAATTACATCCAATAATAATTAACTTTTCAAGTTGTACAGTTATCAAATAGCAACCATCAAATTAGGGAAACAAAATTCGGTAGCTTTTTTAATTCCTTATGTTTTCTTGTTTCTGCCATTACCAACATTGATGTCGTGTATTCCCCAACTAGTCCTACATGTACCCTCAGGGGTACACGTACCACAGGTTGGGAACCTCTGCTCTAGTCTGAAACATCATACCAAGATAATGTTTTAGGCTTGCTTCATCTGTCTTTATTTTTAAAAAATTTACTCTTAACTTTATATAGCAACAATAATATGCACACAAAAAAATATTAAGTATCATCATCGGGGTGATTGTGGCTTCTAAAAAAATACCTGAAATTTTAGCAGAAAAATTATGTGTAGGGAACGGATATGTATTCATTACGGTGCAGATTCAACTTTTGCATGAAATTTTTAATATGCTTTTTTCACTTAAGAAATTGGTTTAATTTATTTTGTCTTAGTTCATGAGTTTTCAATAACATTCTATAACACACATGAAAAGAAACCATCAAAATTGACAACAAAACAATATTAAAAATATAACATTTTGTATGAATAGCATTAATGAATATATATATATATATAAATTCTTATGGGACCATTCTTAAGTGAGATAAATATTCTTAATTATGGTATGTCATTTTCTAAAAAAATCATTTGGATTGACTCGGCATAATCCAAAGTAAACAAGAATATATACATATATATATATAAAATTTCCACTAAATCTAAATCTTTTTTCCTGGTTTTTCATATTTCTTATAAAAAAAATGTTATAAATTACTACAAAAATAATTACTCATGAAATGATTTTTTTAAGAAAGTGAAAATTAAAATCGAAATAAAAATCGGAGCTTTCCGTAGTACGGATTATAATTTGTATAGTCCGTAGTAGAAGCCGAAATTGCGTAGAAACTACGGAGAATCCGTAGTAGTTTGATCCTTTGGCACTCTAAAGTTTAAAAAAAATAGACTTATCAGAAAATACCGGAATTCTGGTATTAAGGATGAAGAAAATACCGGAAGACAATCACCCCTGCATCATAATGTAGTAACTAAAACAATGAAAAGTATTGTTGTAAAATATACTTCAAAATAATTTTAAAAATTTATTAAAATTAGACGAAAAAATTGTAAGGAAATAAAATTGGTATCACTGGAAAGCTAATTTTTTTTGCATTTTAACCCTTTAGTCCTTTTTTTTCTAATAGGGGTAAAATAAAATAACTTTGATATTGAGATTAGAAAAGAAATTCATTTACCTTATTGGATAATATTATTTTTTGTTAATTTAATTAATTACCAAATCAAGACACTTCGTTATGGTTTGAGATAACAAATTGGAACATCCAGATTTTTGTTTCATCGAAAAATTTGGCGAGAACTTACACCAACATTAAAAAATATGCTTACAAATTCATGAATTTGATGGCCTTAGTACGCCTATACACGATGTATACATGGCCTTAGAAAGGGTTAAAGTGGTGTAAAAATGGTTTTTGTGCAATAATATGTCCCAAAGTTATTGAGGAAAAAAGTTGAAATATTGATTAATCTTTAATAAAAATTTTGAAAAAACAACTCTTTTCTTGTTGAGCACCTACTACCCTAGATGTCACCATGTGCTGAATCTGGCAGCTCTAGGTCAGACGGTCTGCCCTGTAGAGTGTTTTGAAAGACTTTTGCATCACACCTGTCACACACCACAATTACTAATACGACAGCCCAGATCTGTCTCTCACTGATCCAGTAACGCTCTGACGTCACCAACAATAAAATTCGTGCCACAGCAATGCGAGGCGTTAAAGAGCATTATTTCATTGTTAGAGAACCTAAATTTCAGTAACTTTAAATTTAAAAGAGTACTTGTCGTTCTAATTTCAAACTTAATAGTTCTAAAATAGTGAAATAAAATTTGCTATCGATTAATATAGAATTCATCTCGCTATGATCAATAGTTCCCGAGAAATTTTAAATTATATTAATCATATATTTCAAGTTAATTTCCGGTTTTTAATAGAAAGTGGTAAATCGCGTCAATGGTATATCATGTGTGATATAGTTTGGATGCCGTGATGCATCTGATTATTTATTGATATCATGATGATATAATTTGATAATATTTTTTGGCAATGTTTGACAAGCAGAGAAGTGCTTTGTATTGATTAGACATCTGAAGCACAAGGAAAATTGCTAAACAACAAAAAATACTTCACATGGAATGTTCTTTACCAAGAGGTTTTTTAAATAAAGAAATATGTAAATAAAAAAAATATTTCCTGTCACAAAACATGTTTATTTTATTTGTTTTTAATCAATGTTAAACATTTCTCTCCCATATATATCTATTTAAACATGTCAAATTTGACGGGAAATCTCTCGAATGAAGAGGCAATTTGCACCCGTCACACAAAGACAGGTGATTTTCTAGTTTACAGATAATAAGCCAGCATATAAACAGTATCATGTTAGAAAAAGGATAAAATAACTATTTTTAAGGAGTGGAGCACATCTGCATCTGCCACTCAGATTACACTAAAGTCCTTCTACCCCACATTAACTTGAGAATGACAATAACTATAGCCACAAACTTGGTGTCTAGGTATAGTAAAGTGACCATGCACTGCACGGTGAGATCGGTTATAGCGCCACCTGGCGACAAACAACAGAGTTAGCGTTCCTATCTTGAAAAGGGTACAAGATGTGGGAAAAAAGTCAATTACAAAATTGTAGAGCATCTTCGATTTATTTGTAGTACGAAAAGGCACCTTGTGAACATTAATACGAAGAACAGAACGCTTTAAATGCACGTTTGTTTGTTCTCAATTTCCGAAACTGTGACATCTCAAAACGGGTTAAAAACAAAACAACTACTTATCCCAAGATACCTTTATTTTTGGAGTTCAAACTGCTTTCCATCATCTACAACAAATATTTGTGCTCTATTTTGAATTTCACTTTGCACACTTTTTAGCATATCAGTTGGTCTGTTGATGACACACCGCTACTGTAATACGCCATCAAAAGTCCTGCAATATTGGCGGAAAGGTCCATACACCTGCTGTTTGAGTTATTACCATAGGAAAAAGTATAATGGGGTCATTTTTTGTCCGAAAAATAAAATTTTCTCCTTTTGTCTATGTCTTGTGACATCACAATTTCGGAAAATGTGAACAAACAGATGTGCATTTTAAGCGTTCAGTTCTTCGTTTTAATGTGCACAAGGTGTCTTTTCGTACTAAATCGAAGACAGTCTACAATTTTGTAATTGACTTTTATTCCTGTATCTTGTGCCATTTTCGAGATAGGGACACTAACTCCGTTGTTTGCCGCCAGGTGGCACTGTTGCCGATCTCACCATGCAGTGTATGGTCACTTTACTATACCTACACACCAAGTTTGTGGTAATAGTCGTCGCCACTCTCAAGTTAACTCTATTGATACAGGAAAAGACGGCGGCTGTCTGAAACATCCGAATACCACAGCAAATTTCCAGCCCCTTTCATTAAGTGTGATCAATTTCAACCCCGTAGCGTGCACCTTCTTCGTTAGAGTAGCGGGTTTTCTTAGAATTCGGACTTCGCCAGCTGTCGTTGTGGTTTTTGAGGTGGGAAGTAAATTTCCCTTATCTTTGAAAGAGGAACTCGGACGTTCCCATATTTTGAGGTCCCTTTATTCCAACAATCTTAGAAATCAGGGGGTTAATGTGGGGTGGAAAGACTTTAGTGGAAACCCTGTATTATGTATAACAATAACACAGAATGACATAATCAGGACATCAGGAATCTATCCCAAAACAATGAAATGTTGGAGTTCAAAATGAAGTATTACCTGAAATTCCCCCGAGAGCACCCTTCTGGAGTAAATGTTGCTCGTGTAGGGCTCTATCGATTCGTTGTTCCCAAGAATCTGAGCAGTGGACGCTGTAGGCATGGGTGCAACCAGAAGACTGTTCCTCAGGCCGTATCTGAAGATAAGGAGACATTTAGTCATAAGTTTGTATCTTATTGGCGATTTAGTTCAAATTTTAAGAGTTCCATCAATTGGCATATATCAAATCCCATTAATTGGCATATATCAAATCAGTGGAACTATTATTCATTTCCATTAATTGGGTTATATCCAAAATGCTGAGAAAACTATTTACCACTCCGACAAGGCATGCAACTTATTTTGATCATTTTTAAATATGCATGCACGAACACTTATTATTTCTTACTAGCTAATCCTGAGCAGAGCATCTGAGTTCCGTTATACACATACCATGTATTTTCAGCCAAGTGGGCGCATTCAGGCTCCTGACACTTCAGATCGCCAAAAATACAGCGAGTATCAACTATCATCAAGAAAGAAGTTGAGCCAATCTGGCAATTCAGTGCTCGAAGAAAAGTCGCCAAGACAAAAAAGGCACCGAGTGGTGTGCGTATAACAGAAAAGTATCTAATATACAGAGTTCATAATAGTTAATAGAGTTAATAAAGTTCACGTTCACCTCAAATGACAGTTAACCCTTTTCCTTTCGCTGACATAAGCTATTTTGACGTTGATCTGAACGTTCTCTGCCTTACCCAAGCCCTTCTAACTGATCTCTCTTGAATCATTTCATCCAAAGTTTCATTATATTGTAAGAAATATTGTGAATTCTACATCTTAAATACATTTTTTTCCCAAGAAAGAGTTGCTTTACACCAGAACAAATATACTTGCAATCTATGCCTGTAAAGTTATGCCTAACAAGGAGGAGGCTACCATTTTTGTTATGTAAACAAATCGCTCGTTGCCATCAGCAAAAGAGAAATTAACCTCTTTTCTGTGCCACGTACACATTTTATATAGATTCTAATGCACTTGCAATTATAGGTTTACTTTCTCGCTTGAATATAGACTGTTTCTCAGTTCCATTCATTGGGATATATCCAAATGCTGACAAATTATTTATCACACTGATGTACCGACAAAGCATGTGACTTATTTCAATCTTTTATAAATATTTACACATGAACACTTATTATTTTTTTCACTTGCAATTATAAGTATTTTTTTTTACTCACTGATTTTATCACACTTTTTATCACTGATTTTACTGATTTTTATACTGATTTTATCACTGCTTTTTATCACACTGATGTACCGGCAAAGCATGTAACTTATTTTGATCTTTTATAAATATTTACACGTGAACACTTATTATTTTTTTCACCTGCAATTATAGGTGTTTTTTTTTTACTTTCTTGCATAGAAAGAGGAAAAGAATCATCAAAAAATCGACCTTGAGGTTTTGAAGAATCTACATGTTGTAGATCCCCCTCCCCGAGTCCAAAAAAGCCATTTTAGAAATGATGTCCAACTGCGAACACAACTCAAAAATGGACTGAACTAGATCAAAGGTGTCAAACTCACAGCCCATAAAGAGTATCTTTCCGGCCCGCCAAACATGACAATATGTAACAAAACTTTTAACAAAAATTTTGTAGGTTAATTTTTAAAAATCCTAATCACACATAATTATGAAAAATGAGCCACACCTTTCGCCAGTGTTTGTTTACCAGTCGTATAACATTGTCGCACCATTTCTAAAACCAATAGCAGTGAATATTTTAGTAGTTGATAACACACAAATAAGCAAATGGAGATCCAGTCCTGTTCAGATTTGAAAGCAAAATTCAGTGACGTTGGGAAGCCTCAATTTGAGAAATATTTGCCTGCCTGGTTTCAAAACACTCTAAAATTGGGATATGAAATTGTTTTCACGATTGGAAGTACTTATTGGTTACTTTCGCTTATCATAGGAAACAAGTCTCCTATCCAGTGGTGGCTCGTCCATAAGAGCCGCAGTCCACCCTGAAATTATTTTAAAAGATTGTATTTTCGTTTTTATTCTAATTGGCTTACTTTTCCACTTTGAGAATTCAGTGATCAATGAAAATGGCAAAGAAGTAATAAAAACTGTAAAAGGAAGACAGAAAATTAAGAGAGAGACCGACCAGAACTACATCAATTTTGTCCCTGCTACGGATCTGATATTAACGCAAAGAGCATCGCAAAGTGAGAGAAAAGCAACCCTTTCTCCGCTTGAAATTGCATTCATTTGAGCTGCATTTTCCCCAGCTCTCGCTTGGCGTAACTTCCTAAGTTGGCTCTTTTTCGCTTTTTATCAGTAGTTCAGTCTTTAAGTTGTTCTTTTAAATCCAATTATGGAGGAGTTGTAATTTTTTTGCTCCTTTGTGTTTTTCCGGGTGCTAATTACGATTCTGAGGTTTGCCACCAATAATTTTTGTTGGAATTTTAGTTATAGTAAAAAAAAATTAAAAAAATTCTCCAGTTTTTTGCTTGTAACTTAATTAACAATTTTTAGTATATCATCATTATTAACCCAAATAATCAACACAAAATTTCCTACAACTTAGTTCTATAAAACTTTTGCAGCGCTGCTTGTTCCTGAGCTGACGAGCCGCCACTGCTCCTATCAGATTCATAATTAGTGGATCAATTTAGAAATTAATTTCTCTGGACCAGTTAGTAGCAGGGAAGAGGTGCCAGTTGTTAGCAAGATAACATCAACTTTACAATGTTCTTTTCTTATATTGGGCTTTCGAAATAAATCCATGTTACTACAAAATCAAAGTTGCGGCCCGCATAAGCTTAGACCTGGTTTATTTGGCGTGTGATGGCATTCGAGATTGACACCCCTGAACAAGATCAATGTTTCCTAAACTTTTTTTGTGTCATGCCCCACCTAAGCCTTTCTAAACTTCTTATGCCACTGTGTAACAAATACATAAGATTTAATATTCAACAATTTAATTTTTCGCTGAAGAAACATAAATGATAGATTTTGGGTAGAAATCACTAGGAAATTGTTGAGAAACACAGTAAGTAAATTTTCAAAACATAAAATTGAGTGAAATTCAAGTACGAAAAAGTTTTAATGAAATATTTTTCGATACTGCTTTAATTATTTCTAACCCTTTGCACTCTGATGTCACCATTTTAGATGGTGCATCTCTTTGATGTTTCTTGATGGTTAAAAAAACTATCTACAAAGTTGTAAGAAGTAGTAGAATAATTTTTTAGGAAAAATGAGCTTACACAAACATATCTTTTGCATTCCAAAGCAACAATATGAGCTCTTGTTAATCAGTGAATAATTATGCATCTAATTATAAATTTTTACTTTTTCGAGTGCAAAGGGCTAATTATTTAAATTTAGTGAGACCCTTGCACTTGATGCTTGCTGGAACGATATTTTATTTTAGGTTCCAATTTAGTTAGCTTCAGTCTCAAGTCTCCCCTGTTGTGCGATATCCAGCCGATTTCTTTTTTTAGCAGCAAATCATTTATGCAGACATGACACAGGATTGGAACAAAAAAAGCTGAACTTCATAAATAAAGAATCATGCCAAACATAAATACCAAGAAGTAAAATATATATGATTAATTGAACAATAAAATAAATAAATTCATACAAAAAGTGCTTGAGCTAGTAAAAATATTGTAGAATTATTATATAAAAGAAAATTAAGAATGATAAAATCTGATGCCGAAAAAGCGGAAATCCACGTTTCTGCGGAAATATGTCATGTCTGTTTATGGCACTAAATCCACATTCAGCTAAATATGAAGATGGAAATGGTAACAATTATTTTCTTGCACATTTGGTTGAATTTGGATATTTGATTTCTGTTTCCTCACAAAGCCAAGCTATAAATCCCTTTGTATCAAATAAAGTTTTAACTGCCTCATTATTTTGTATTTCTACGAGTTCTCCTTGATACCACATCGTCTCCCTTGAAAATCAAATTTCCCCTCGTGGGACGTTGGGAAACAGCAAGTTAGATTAATGATAGTTGCTACGAGGCTCTTGATTAAAATTTGGATTAACAGTTAGGATGAAAATTCAAAAAATGCATTTTTCAGACTTGGGAAAGTCTAAAACGTAGCGATTCATCCAAATCCTACGGGTGAATTTCTTGACAATTGCAGACTCTCTGTCTGTGTGCGAGAAAGTGAAACCTGAAAGATGGCGATTTAAGACGTTCGTGTCCTCATACAGTTAACAGTTCAGATCATGGAACATTTATAAAACAAGCAAGGATTAATATAAAATAAAATAATAAAATCTAATATAAAATGATCACCTGGCAATGCTCTGTTTTAAGGCTTTCCAATTCCATCTTTGAGATGGAGTCACATTCCACATGTCAAACTGCAATATCTAAATAAAAATTAGAAGGAATTAGTATGAATCAGCAAAAGAATAAAGTAACGAACTGTTTTGGTGGTAAATAAATGCAGTGCTTGGTAGGGATGGGAAAAACTTACTGGTTTTAACCAAAATTTTTTTTTGGTTATTTTTCTCCCGGTTATAACAGGTTATTTTTAAAATTCAATAACTGTGTAAAAAAACAAAATCGGAACATAGGCTCGATTTTAGGTTTAAAATTTACCAAGTTATGAAGCTTTGAACTTCATCATCTCGGTCCAATCAATGACAACCACTTCCTCGAGGGAGTCTGTTAGTTGGTGGATTACTGAGTCTTTATGAACAGATAAATATTGGCCAATGGATTGATTACCTGTAGAAACAATATTGATAAAAAAAAATTTACAAACGGCTTTTGTTTTTTTATAAAAAAAAAAAACCGGTTATTTTCACATTAATCGCCATTTCTAGCATTTGGGAGAAAATTTTCCAATGTTTGTCTTGGATACGATTTAATATTATTTCCCATTTCATTTCTAATACACTTTCAACTAGACTACACAACAATTTATTTACCTGTTGAGATGCTGGAGAGCCGCAGTAGGTCTCGTAAGGCCCGTCCTTCTGAGCCAACTCGCAGCTAGCTTCCAGAGCAGCAAAATAAACCGTCTCAAAAATTTCTATATTCAGCTTCTGCGCTTCAACACTGTCAAATGGATAGCGCATCAAGATGAATGCATCAGCCAGACCTTGGACTCCTATTCCAATGGGTCTGTGCCTTTTATTAGACTGCTCAGCCTGAACAACAAAGAAACTTCAATAATATGTATACAGGGAGTACATACTTATCGTGGTCCAATAGCTCATTTCTAAACAGTTAAAGATAGACATAGAGTTCCAGTTGCAAAAATGCTTTAAATGAAGGGAAGAATTATATTTTATGATTTTTGAGTCAATAAATATATTTCTGAAAAAGTTACGAATTCTAGTTTTTTATACAGTCCTATCAGTCAAATTTAGTAAAATATTTTTGACATTCTACAAAAAAAAAAAGGGCCCACTCTTTTGCGACTAAAACTGTTCGAGTTATGGTGCTTTGACTATCACTAACTTGGGCCACTTTACACCATTTCAATAGATATCTCAAAGACGATCCACCAATCAATGCGCAGCATTTGCTCGACAAGGCCACTGATCGGTTAAAAATCATGAAATTCAAAGATCCGTAACTCGCTCAGTTTTAGTTGCTGAAGAGTATCTTTTTTTTGTTTAAAATGTTAGTGTGTGAAGAATATATTACTAAATATGGCTGATAGGACCGAGGGAACATATAAAAAAATTAGAATGCGTAACTTTTTCAGAATTATATTTATAGACTTAAAAAACATAAAATTCTTCCCTTCATTTAAAGCATTTTTCCCAACTGGAACTCTATGTCTATCTCTAATGGTTTAGAAATTACTTATTGGACCACAATAAGTGTGAATAATATATACATATATGTGTGTGTGTGTGTGCACGCATAAAATACATATGAAGTGAAAATATGAAGTGAAAACATATAAAGGTAACAAAATATCCTACACCCCATCCAAGCTATTTAAACACCAAGAAACAAAATTAAAGATCTCAAATTTTTTAGTTTATTATTAATTTAAAAAATAATTTAATCAAAAATTTTAAAATAGTTCACCTACATTAGAAATTGCCACCAAAATTCTAAATTAATCAATGAATTGAAAAAAATAATACTTTGTAGACAAATGCCAGGTACTGGATTTTAAACCATATGTTTTATTTCATCATTATTATTTCTATTGTGCATACGAAGAACCAAATGCTTTAAATTCGAATTATCTTAAATGTTTCTTGAATGTCATTTTTTTTTTTTTTAAATAATAATTTTGTCAAGAAAGGTGTAAAATCTGAGAAAATTCATTGTAAATGAATTCACTGTGGTTCTCATGACAAAGACTTCTGGAAAATTTCTGCACATCTTCACTGATCATCACCCCTGGAACCCAAAACCACCCTTTGTTCAAAAGTTTATGTATAATGCTTTACCCATGTTATCTTGTAAACACGATAACTGGATTAATTTTGAGTTGATTTAAACTGGATGGGATATGTTGTAAGGATAGTGAACATCTTGGCTGAGTTCGTAGATGGGCTATCCAGATCAAAGGGGTGTGGGAATTTTAATTTCCTAATAACTCCTTTTTAATTGAAAATAGAAAGAAAATTCAAATGAGGCGAATTATCGCCGTATCATAATGAACAATTTTTGAATTAAAAATTTTTTGATAGCTGCAATTGCTTAGAAATTATGAACTGAAATGTGATTCCCCCCCCCCAACCTAAAGTACCTTTCAACCTATGTATGTTAACCCTTGTTGAAAAGTTCTGGTCATTTGCAGTCTCTTCCACCCTCTTTCATTCTTGCAGCTCTAATCCTTATGAGAACAGACAGCGAAATGTTCTTTTCCTTATATCTCCGGACTAAAGAACCTTTGCCTTCTGGCTTGCCAATAAGAATTTTTAAATAGATTCCTATTTGTGATGCTGATGACAGCTGTGAGATGATGAGACAGATGTGACGTGATGAGAGTGATTATCTTTTTGCATCCCTGCAAATATGCTTTACTTTGATCTGCATTTGGGACAATCTTTCTGCAGCTAGACTAGCTTTCTATTACTGAAGCTATTAATTACTTTCCACAAGAATTGGCTTAGCTGCAGAGAGGCATCTGCTACCAAACACTATGGACAACTGGAAATGTACTCAGCTAAGGAGATACAAAACCAACATGGATGTAATTTATATTTCTTCAAGCACCTATCAGAACAAATTTCATTTTTGTAATGAAAATGGACATGCTATATATTAAATTTTGATGAAGATAATTTCACTGTAAATGCCACATTTTGAAAAAAAAAATATTCCAGTTATACAGTGGTGGAAAAAAGTGTCCTTTAGTACATGTTAAATAACTAAAATTCACATTTTCTAAGTAAGATTTTAAAAAATTTCAAATACACCAAAATACTATTGGACTTAATTTTTCAAACTAATGTCTAAAAAATTTCCCTTCTTTCAAAAAAAAAAAAAGTTTTAAATGATTTCTGAAAAATTTAACAGAATTAAAATTGGAGTTAAATTGATGTAAATCGTCACTTAATAAGCAGCCCCACCTACCTCAATTTTTTGAAATTTCAATATAGGAAGAAAGTAATAAATTTCTCACAGTCAATAACGAATATTTCTGAATTTTTTTAAACATCTGATATGCGCAAGATTCCTATTAGATGTGAAAAAAATTCAGAAATATTTTTTACTGACTGCGAAAAATTGATTATTTTCTTCCTTTTTGAAAGTTAAAAAAATTGAGATAGGTGGTGTTGCTTGTTCAATGACGAAATTCAATTTCATTAGCTGAAAGCTAAGAGAAACATTAAAAACTAACAAAAATAAAATGGAACTGCACAATTATCAGAATGTGGGAAATGAGGGTCAGTTACCTCAGGAATCGGGTAGTAATTGATATCGATCACTTTGTTGAGATTGCGAGTGACCACTTTTGTGATCTCCCTCAACTTTTCAAAGTCGAACGAGGCGCTGCTCGAAACACATCTGGGGAGGGAGATAGAGGCCAAATTGCAGACAGCAACCTGTTGAGAAATCATCACATTAATGCAATTTTCATAGACCTTACTATCACTGAAAGATATGCGAATCAAATGACAATGTTCTCAAAGAAAATACAAAATTTACGTTACTCAATTGATCATATAAAAAGATATCAACATTTTATGGATGAGATAAAAGACTGAACCCTGTAGTGTACAGGGTGTCTACATTTATTATGGTACAATAGCTATTTCTATCATTAGAGATAGACATATAATTACAATTGGAAAATGTCTTAAATGAAGGGAAGAATTATAATATATCTTTTTTGAGTCACTAAATATATTTCGGAAAAAGTTATGAAATCTAACTTTTTATATGGACTATTAGTAAAATATTCTTCACACTCTAACATTTTAAACAAAAAAAAAAGGCTCACTCTTCTGCGACTAAAACTGACCGAGCTTTGAAGCTATGATTTTCAACCAACTAGTGGCCTCGTAGAGCGAGTGCTGTGCATTGATTGGTGGATCAACTTTGAGATGTCAATTTAAATGGTGTAAAGTGGTCTAAGTCAGTGATATCCAAAGCTCTAGAACTCGGTCAGTTTTAGTCGCAGAAGAGTGGGATTATTTTTATTTAAAATGTTAGAGTGTTAAGAATATTTTACTAGATATGATTGATAGGACAGGGGAACCGTATAAAAAGTAGATTTCGTAACTTTCCCAGGAATATATTTATTCACTCAAAAAACATATGATTCTTCTGAGCATTTTTCTAATTGGAACTATATGTCTATCTCTAATGGTTTAGAAATTAACTATTGGACCATGATAAGTGCGGACACCCTGTATATTATAATATACTTGTTAAAACAGTTTTATTTTGGCTACATTCAAATAAATCCTCTGATGTTTTTCACTAAAACTCTACATTTATTTAACTAACTAGCCACCTTCGGCGACCAGCTTGTTCGCAGGGAATATAATTTCAACTGAATCTCTTATGTATAAATTGATATTCAAGGTTCCCTTAACAAAGTAATTTTATATTTCAAATTTCGATAGATATTTAATTCATGTTCTTTCAATAGTCTTGCACCTATTATGTTCATTGCATGAACGTCCCAAATAGAGTCGAGTAACTGTCTGTGTCATGTAGCATACAATTGCCCGTTGTCGGCATCAACTTCACTCTCTTATTCCTCTTGCAAAATATGCATTTGATTTTAACTTTAAAATGTCGTGGCACATTTTACGTCCAGCACGATGTTAGCTGTTTGAAATTATGCTGATTAAAACGTATCATTAAACATTAAAATATTACCTTAACTTTCAACAATGAAAAAGAAACATACAAATAAGTATTTATTTAAACAATGAAAACAGTTTGAATTGCGTGGCAACAATGAAAAGTATTGTTGTAAATTATGCCAAAAAA
This sequence comes from Araneus ventricosus, assembly GCA_013235015.1. Taxonomy (NCBI): domain Eukaryota; kingdom Metazoa; phylum Arthropoda; class Arachnida; order Araneae; family Araneidae; genus Araneus; species Araneus ventricosus. The sequence goes on from BGPR01005340.1 coordinate 73,768, forward strand.
TATTTTCAAAAGGTTATGAAAATTAAAGAAAACATTTCACAGCAACTTAATTGATATCATTAAAAAGATAATTTTTTGTGCTTTCAGATCGGATAAAAATGATTTTCGTACTGTAATATTTTCGAAGGTTATTAATAAAAAACTAAAAAATTTCGCTTATTTTTTAATTAATTAAAATACTAATTAAAATTTCAAAAAAAGTGCTCCGAGGTGCACATTCCCACCGTCCAAAGAATGTTCGTGCCAAATTTCGTAGCTCCAAGTCCAGTGGTCTGCCCTGTAGAGTGCCAACACACACACATTCTCCTTTATTATTAGAAGAGATAATGAATAACTACCATGAAATTCAAAAGAATATGATATAAAAAAGATAGCCATTGTTTCAGAAGTTGTATTACTTGGCATAAGTGGATAACTTTCACAGATAATTTAAAACTTTTTTTTTTAACTGCAATAAAAACATCCTCATTTTTCACGATCTGTCAAGCAACTAATATAAATTATAACTATCTCTTATGCTCAAGCAGTTCATAAAATAAATACAAATTAATTACACTTTTGTTGGCATTAGAATCATAAATTCTTATCAACTTCGGGATAAACAAACTGACGCCATTTCGCACAGTGGAAGAGTGTAAACAAGTTGTTGATAGTAAAATGACGTCATCTGACGAGCGACTAATCAGATTTTCTTTCGGCATTTTCCAGTGTGCGGAATGGCATCGGGAATATGTAAATCACCCAGAAAGCGTGAATATAGGTGCGTATTCTTTCTCTGTGAATCAGTAGGTTGTAAGGACTGGTGTGTTTGTGTATCTTTGCCGTGAGGCTTTCACAGTCCACAATGTTTCTCATCTGTATACATTTCATCACTAAATGTTTGTCATCAGTAATGTTTGTTGCCTTCTGAGAAGTCTTTCACACCAACACCAAAAATGTCTTTAAGATTCTGCTGACGCTATTAATGGTTGCTCTGCTGAGCCTTCAACGTCATTTGACGATCATAAAGGCTAACAACTTTAATGGATAACAAAAAAAAAAAAAAAACCTGACAACCTCGGAAGAGATTTGAGTTTAAAAAAATGTTGGATAAAATGTAAAGGGAAGTTTCAGCAGCAATACACCAAGAAATAGAAAATTAATACTAATATTTTTTTCCTTTCTGATTAGAAATGCATTAAAATAATTCCATAGGAACACAACAAAAGAATTACCTTTGATAGAATGCATGACTTTTGTGACTAAAATAGAAACTAATGATATTTGGGACTTTTATGACCAGTAAATCAATTTCATATTCATCATCTTGTTACAACAAGGGTTCCCAAACTTTTTTCCTTCATGTACCCCTTGATTATTATTTTTGTTTTTGCATACTCCCTAGTTTCATGTCCAAATCCCACCTCCAACCCTCCATCTACGCAAAGAAGTTTTTGTCAATAATGTTAAGGGCCTAGGTTAGCTTAAGAGTGAAATGACTCGAATTAGTAACATTTGCAGAACATATTTTTCATTTCACATTTTGTTTCATTTTTAAAACAGTATTAGTTCCAAGGCCAAAGCGAATGAAACCAGTATTGTAATAATTTAGGAGAGCTAAAAATTATACTTTGTAAAAATCATCTACTCAAGTGCTATAGTTATTAAATAGCAAGTATTCACTTGGAGAAACAAAATTCTGTAACTTTTTAAAAAACTCTTATGCATTCTGGCTTCCGCCATTAACAACTTTGACTTCGCGTACCCCCAGGGGTACATATATCACAGGTTGGGAACCTCTCTGTTACAATATTCCACTGACCTATGCTTACTTATGTGAACTGATGTCATCGTACACATACATTGTCAATACTTTCTCATAGACTAGGGTAGGGATTCCCAATCTTCTTTCCGTCGCATACCCCCTTGATTAATCTTTATATTTTCATGTACCCCTACTGTCATATCTTCTCCTGCCACCAACCATCTGTCTACGGTTCCCAACCTGTGGTACGTGTACCCCTGGGGTGCTCAGGTGACCATTTAGGTGTACATGAGTGAAAAAGGTTAGAAACCGCTGGTCTTTGCAAAGAAGTTTTTATCAATAATGTTAAGGGCTTAGGTTAGCTTAACAGTCAGATGAACTTGAATTAATAACATTTGCTGGACTTATTTATGATTTTACATTTTATTGCATTTTTATGATAGTATTAGTTCAACGACAAAATAAATGAAAATCAGTATTGTAATAATTTCTCATTAACTTATAATGATAGCTAAAAATTACATTCCGAAATAATCAACTATTCAAGTGGAATAGTTATTAAATCGGAAGTATAAACTTGAGGAAGCGAAATTTTGTAATTTTTTTTATCCCTTGTGTTCTCTTGTTTCCGCCACTACCAACTTGTTGGGTTTATACTTGTGTAAACACAAATATGTATATATACATATTGTGTAAAACATATAACAAAGCTGAATTTAAAAATAAAAATAAAACTCAAACTTTTATTTAAGCACTAGCAGTAAGTGCACGCCGTTGCCCGTGGAATCAGGACTTCAACAAAATGGAGGGAAAAAATGCTCACAATGACACAAAAAAGTTTTGAAAACAAAAGATACACATTATTGATTTTCCCGATTATTTTTCTCTCGACAATGTTGCAAATGTAATGACGTCACCTGCCGGAAGGAATCGGATTGTAGAAATGCATGCTGGGAGTGAAAGCATATGATGTGACCTGACGCGAGGAAGGTCACGCACCAGCCAATGAAATTGCAACAATGCTTTCTGGGACCATCAGGAGAAATTCTCGCTGTTAAATCTCGCTAGCAAAAAAACTGTTTGAACTGACCAGGGAAAAATTAATTAAAAAAAACCGGAAAAAGATATTTCAACCATTCTTGTTTTAAATCCGACAGAAACATTCTAGTCATAAGCTGAAAAAAATGAAAATTATAGAGATGTTAGAACGTCAGATGCCAGAATTTGACAAAATCCTTTGACTATTTTTCAAAAATTTCTTAAAATTCAGTAAATTACATTAGATGTACGAAACAAACTTCAATAGAACGGAAATTGTTTGCTCTTTCCGATGGTGTACCTCTTTTTCTCGTATAATTATCCAACACCGTTCTAGTGATAAATTAGTGCGAAAAATCACCAAAAACAACACAAAATATTAAATAAAAATTTTTTTAGAAAAAATTTAAAATTTTGGCTTTGAGGTGCATTGAATCACCTTTACCACTACTTGTGTGCCAAATTTCATGGCTGCGAGTGCGATAGATTCGTCTGGACATCACATGCAAACACACGCGCAAACTTTCCTTTCATAAGTATAGATAATAAAAAAAACTATTAGATTCAAATGCGACAACAAATCTTACTTGCCATCTATTAAGAGATTCATAAACAATCTAAGATTAGACAGAAACATTTCAAAACCTAAGTATAACTCCCCCTAATTACTGAGCATGGCCCAAGCTTAGACACACCCAATAGTTTCTGAGCATGCCTACAAGGGTGAAAACCCACTGTTAACTGGGCATCTCAGTCAATGCATCTCAATGGCTGCTGTTTGTTTACATCAGACATTGAGATGTAAATAAAGGTGGGGAAAGTTTAACTTACTTTAGATTAACACAAAAAATAATTTGTAGAACTTATACATTTAAACATATAATTTTAATACATATTAAATTAAATATGGCAAAAAAAATTAATTTATCTAACACAACTTTGATTTCACTTAACCCCAACTAGTCCCTCGCGTACCACAGGTTGGGAACCTCTGTCATAGACAAAAAAAAAGCAATGAAATTTATCAAAAGTGAGAGTGAATTCCAAACAAACCTCATTTGGAGAGCTGAATTCAATAACTTCTGTACACAAATTGCTTCCTTTTATTGTGCCCAGGTTCTTTTGGTTGGACTTGCGATTACAAGCGTCTTTGTAGAGCATGTAAGGTATTCCCGTCTCAATCTGCGACTCCACAATTGCATACCAGAGGTCTTGGGCTTTCACTTGCCTTCTAAATTTGTTCTCTTTCTCATACCTACACACAGAAAATCATACAAATATATGAACTGTTTGATTTTAAAAGGGGACTTCTGCAGAGTAGGCCGAAATTACATTTTTTGTGTTTTCGATTTGATGAATGTAGTTGCAACATTTGGAGTAAACCGTGAAATTCTGCCATTCACAATTATATTGTAGTAAATCATCAAAGTTTCTGTATAATGTTAGAAGGGGACTTCTGCACAGAGAGATCTTCAATTGACCCTTAAGAGGCTTAAAATTCATTTACATCACTAATTTTACTATTAATTTTTGTTTTTAAATCTTAATTTTACTTAAAAACTAATACATTTTATTTTCTTATATTAGTTTAAATTTATTTGCAAATAAACAAATTTTGAATTTAAATTGAGCTTAAATGATATTTCTTGTTTTATAATTGTTTTTCCCTGAAATTTTTTTAAATCTGATTTTTACATAAAAACCAATTGCTTTTCAAATTTATGCAAACAATTATACTTTTAACTTTATTTGAATTTTATTCATATTTAATGCTTTATAATCATTTCCTCTGAATTTTTTGCTTTAAATCTGAATTTAACATAAAAATAAATAATTTAATCTTAAATTTGAGTTTCCATGATATTCTTGGCTTCCAATTATTTTTCCTTGAATTTTTTTTCTGTTTTAAATCTGTCTTTTTCTTAATAATTTTAAAATTCTATTTTATTTTGAGTCTTTAAATTTACTCACAAATAAATAAATTTTGAATTTTAGTTAAAAGTTTTATTGATATTTTTTGGCTTTATAATTATTTATTCCCTAAAATTCTGAACCTTTTATACTGTTTGATGTTAAAAGGGGACTTCTGCAAAATTTAAAATTGGATTTTTGCAAAAATTAAAAATTGTACTATTTTTTTGGTTTTTATCAATAGGTTCTTCTACTGTGAAACACAGAAGAGATATCTTGGACCCTAATTTCGATGTTGTTTACAGACCATTCGTTCTTTCTCCTCCTGTAAAATTTTTAAAATGTCAGAAGTCCCTTTTTAAAATCAATTGATTCATATGTCAAAAGTAGTAGCAAAATAATTTATTCAAAAGTGAAAAATAACCGAGGAAAAGCAAATGTGTACACAGAAGAAAATAAATAACATTAATCGCTCAATGAGAAGTGATCAAGGTTCAGAACTCTCTGGTTTATTCGTATTTCATTTCTCTAGCTTTTTTTGTATAAATACTCTTTTAACCCTTTCAAATTCACTACACGTTTCCTTCTGAAAATTACTAAATTTACTTCAAAAATGAGTATTAGACATATAGCAGATCATAAATATGCAAAAGAAAAAAATTTAGCATTTCTTATTTTCAAGGAATTTGTGGTTTCACAGTGAAACCAATGAAAGGTACCGGGCTATTTTTCCTCCGAATAAGTTACCACCGAAATTCAATTTAAATGATTTATTTAATTTATAAGTATACGCGAGTATTCAGGATAATCAACCGTCAAAAAAATTCAATACTACTTTCGAAGATTTAATTTTAAAAAATATCAACTTGTGCAAGAACCCTCATCATTATGTTCATCTTAAGAGATAAAAGCAATTTAGCTTATGCAATGCCAATATTTTTGTGAATACTAATGGTATTGAACTGGAATTTTTATACAAGTTGGCCTATGTATATGGCTCTTTTAAAATTATGAAAGAAAGATTACGCTATGTATTGCCCAGGCACAGTAAAAAAAAATGCTAAACAGTTGGTTTTATTGTGAAACCAATGAACATGAAAGGGCTAACCTTGAGATTAGAAGACAATATTTCTGATAAAAACATGAGTTATTACATTACATTATTTAAGTTCTGAAATGGCTCAAAACATTTGTAAATCTTGCTTTCCTCCCAAGTTAGTCAGTAAATCAAAGTCGGATGTTTTCTCATTATTACAACATTTTGGCTGACAACTCATGCCATTTTTACTGACATGCTGTGTCTTCAGTACAGCAGGTGGTCACAAACTTGCAACAGAAATGAAACTATTTCAAATTAGGTATGGTAAATAAAAAGCATGTAAAATAAAAATATAGCTAGAAGTACCCGTTGATATATGCAGCTTTTGACTAATATAATTTCGATTACATGACCTTATATTAGTCAAAAAAGTATATACGCAGTCCAGTCACATTAATGTGACCACCTGTCAAAAGCCAGAATAACCACCTTTGGCAGAGCGGACCGCTGCGAGACGTGCAGGAAGAGAGTCAATTAGGTTTCTGAAGGTGTTCACTGGGATGTTGAGCCATGGCGACTCCAGTGCCATGGCCAGCTGCGCTAGATTACGGGGTTGAGGATCCATGGCGCGAACAACCCGATCGATGTGGTCCCACAGATTCTCAATTGGGTTTAAATCCAGTGAGTTTGCTGGCCAGGGGAGTACGGTAAACTCATCCCGGTGCTCTTCAAACCACGCACATACACTGCGAGCTGTATGAGACCTCGCATTGTCCTGATGGTAGATGCCATCATTCTGAGGAAAAATAACCAGGCGTCTGCTGCGAAGGCCCATGCGCAGCAATGTTCGCTGAACCGTTGTTGAGGATACACTCTTGGTAGCCCCTTGGTTCATCTGGGCGGTCAGTTGCTCAACAGTTGCACGTCTATTCGTTCGAACACATCTCTGTAGCCTTCATTCGCCTCTGTCATCCATAGCCCGTGGTGCACCACATGTGCCACACCACTGATTTTGGATAGTGCCATATTGCCATGCACGGTATACTCTTACCACGGCGGCACGCGAACAGTTCACAAAATTAGCCGTTTCCGAACTGATTCCACCCTTGGCCCGAAAGCCAATAATCATGCCATTTTGGACGTCGGATAAATCGCTACGTTTCTGCATTACGCCAACGATTGAAATGCTTTCCGATGCCCTAGGACATCCTTTATATACACTCCACTGCACTGTGCTGCCACCTGCCTTCTGTGATTGGTTATTTCATGTTGACGTCGAGAGTAGGTGGTAGTCACATTAATGTGACTGGATTGTGTATAATAAGTGTGGACACCATGTATATTTCATAGTATAAAAATTGCAACTATTTTTGGTAACTTACTTTTGATACAACTGTTCGAACTCATCACCCCAGCAATCCTGAAGCCCCGGTGACTCTTCGGGACACATGAGACTCCAGACTCCGTCATCCTGCACCCTCCTCATGAACAGATCGGGCACCCACAAGGCATAGAACAGGTCCCGAGCCCTCTGCTCCTCCTTGCCGATGTTCTTTTTCAGGTCGAGGAAGTCAAAAATATCGGCATGCCATGGCTCCAAATAAATGGCAAAGGCAGCAGGTCTCTATGCACAAAACATACAATTGTGAACAATTCTTTTTCAAATATAAATGTTGAAATACAGTACTGTCCTGCCGCCAAGAGAAAAACCCCAGACACAAGACAAGCCGATGGCGGTCGTTATGGAAACGGGATATTCTACTGCATTTTGGGGGTGAAGGAAAGGGCTTTATTTCATTTGGCGCACATAGAACTGGTGAAAGTCTCATTTTGCTTTGTACTTCGGTCAAAAATGAATTCCTTGCCTATCGAAGTGTGCTTAGTTTGCCAAATGTTGCGGTTGATTTTATACCAGTTTCCTTTCCTTCTTCGATTCATCAACTTGAGGCAACTTTGTTCAGGGTTTGTTTTGTGGTGAAAGGACAGTAGAACCCTAGGAATCCAAACTCATTGGGGCTAACCTCTGTTTGGATTCCGAGGAATTCGGATAAATACTCTCGATATACCAAATTCAGTAGAGTATGGACTCTGAGTGGTCTGTGAAAATGTACAGAAAAAGCACACGGCGATTTGCACGGTACTACAGTGGCAAACAAGTTCGGAGTAAAAAGAAGAGATATGAGTTTGTTTCTGCTAATCAAAGTGCTGTATCCATTTTCAAAGACCCCCTCAAATACTTCTTTTAAGTTAGGAATAAACATGAGCTTTGTTTCAGATTTATAATTGTTATTTTTCTTTCATTTTTTAGTGAAATATGTTTCAGAAAATTTAAAAAAAAAGACATTCAGATTATCCAGGATTTCGGATTCCTGGGTTTCCACTGTACTCAAAAATTACACTCATTAACAGTGGTATGGAGAGGGCAAGTGGCACCCGGGACATAGTAGTATTTTTCTGCCCCCTCATCATAAGTAACTTAACAAATCACAAATACTCATTCCATTATCCTCTACAGAGTTCCCATTCTTGAAGTAAAAAATTCAAGGACCATAACATTAAATATTTGAGACATAAAATTGCAAATGACAAACTTAAATCACATTAATCATTTGTATTTTTATCTTTGAAATAAAAAAAACTGATATGGATCGACAATTCTAATGATAAAACTGTGCACCAAATTTTATCCATCTAGCTATTTATGTTTTTGAGTTACTGTGTTCACATGAACACATAGGGTCATGTGGGTAAAATGGGTAGTGGGATAAAATATATGGCTTATATGGATATAACAACAGATTTTAAATTATATTTGTAGTTCTTTGAGTTGGATAGTATAGTTAGCTGTTCTGACTTCCATTCCTCGACAGATATTTTTTTCACAGTTTCTTTGTAAGTGAATGGTAATACATTAAACTGAAGTGGACTAGTTTATGCCATATTAAACTAAAATTTTATAAATAAAATCACCTTGTTCCCTCCTTGGCCAATGTATCGAGCTGTGTTGTTGAATACCCTCAGCAGAGGAACAAGACCACTCGCTGTCCCGTTAGTCTGAAAGGAATACAAGCATATAGTCGTTATATGATCATTTTGATGTTAAGTGTATCATTATTGAGAGTATCATTACACACGGGTTTCACATTATATTTTAACCATGAGAACTGCGATAAATAAATAATAGACTCGAGGACTCAAAACTTACCCCACTTATGTAAGAGCCATTTGCTCGTATTTTATGAACATTCAACCCAATACCACCAGCATATTTGGAAATAAGAGCACATTTTTTTAGAGTATTGAAGATCCCATCAATACTATCAGATTCCATATCAAGCAAAAAACAACTGTAATTGCAAAAAAAATATAAAAAAATTAATATATTTTTAAGTATAAACAGTTTGTATTTAAACAGAACAGATCTGCGTTTAAAAAATTGTCTTTATAGTAAGTGATTTTTTTTTTGTTTCATTGTTTTTTTAGATGCCAATTACTGGAAAAAAGCAAAAAAATTCTGTCACATACAGGTTCATCATACTCTACTTTTTACGAATTTAGTATATTTAAGAGCTAAAAAGTTTTATTTACATGAGTTTAGCAAACACGTTGATGGGCTTTAAAAAGTAAACTGATGAATTAAAATACTAAGCACGCAAGAAGAAACAATTCTCAACTCAGAATATTCATACATTTTTTTTTTTTTAAACAGGGAAAAAATGGATTTTTTATTTTGAATCAGCACTAAAAAAAAAAAAAAAACATACAAATCAGTCATCAAAAATAAACAATTTTCAATATATATATTACGAATTTTTGTAATAATACAAGATTTATGTTGAAAACACAATTTTAACAGCATTCAAATAAGTATGATTGTATTTTGCCCTATAGAACATTGAATAAAAGGTTAAATAGTTAAAATTCAACCACTTTCTTACAAAATCACTCCAAAATAAATTAAATTTATACAAAAACATTCTAAATCAAATTTGAAAACAATTTCTAAAAAGTGAAATACATTTGCTTGGAACAGTAAGATTCCCAGCAACTTTTAATTTTGATTACAGCAACTCCTAAATAACTTTTATCTTAACCGAAACAGTACTTTAAGCCATAAAATAAACTTTTCAATGCTGTTAAAGGTTTTTCTTGGCCAACAGCTGAAAGCAGGACATTTGATAAACTTTTTTACTTTCTTCCCCCCCCCCCCCAAAAAAAATAAAAAAAATTTTTTTTTTGATATTTTTTTTTTATAAACCACCCCGGGGGGGGGGGGGGGGAGGAGCAATGAAAGTTTTTGCTTTCCAAACCCATTACAAAATATATATTAAACACAAAGCATCATATACATACAGCTACACATAATTCTGAACAAAATGTCTTTTTACAAATTAACAGGAATATATAAAATGAAAAAAAAAAAAAATCTTTCACTGTACAAGGAACAATGTTAGACACGAATTCCATTATTTTCAGAAAGACCGTAGCATAGATCTTTTGCATTTAAACTGAAATGTTTCTGCTTTCATAACATAAAAGTTTTTCAAGTCTGTAAAATCCCAGTGGTGGCTCGTTCATTAGAGCTGCAGTCCCCCCTGAAATTTTAAAAGCCTGTATTTTCTTTTTTATTCTAATTGGCCTACTTTTCCACTTTAAGACTTCAATGATAATCGAATATGGGAAAAAAGTAATAAAATACATAAGAGGAAAACTGAAAATAAATCAAGAATAAAGAGAGAGATAGACGAGGGCTGCATAGAGTTTTGCCTCTCTTAAGAATCAAAATTTGCCCACTGAGCAATGCGGAGCTCTCAGTCAGCATCTCTGATCAACGAAAATGGCAAAAAAGTAATAAACCAGCGGGAGTGTTCTCCCCTAAACTTTCTCGTATACTTCCCCCCAAAAGTGCCATTTCCCCTTCCCACACGTGGCTAAAAAAATTCGAACCTATTGTTACCCAAAATCCAATGACTATCAGAAGGTTTTTCATTATAGTGATTGAAAAATATCTAGGCAAAAAATAAAATTCAAAGAGATGCGTAACGATTTTCTTCTCTTACCGGCTCGAGGACAAACTGACATAATTCGCTACTCCGTAATGAAATTCCTCTCCACTCTTCCGCTAAGCATGCGCGCGGAGATTCTCTTCAAAAGTAAATTATACGGACCGACAGACAGTCAACCCTTTGACGGATTTGGCCCAAAATTTTATACGGACCTACATTCATGACGATAAAACTGTGTACCAAATTTTATCCATCTGGCTTTTCAATTTTTTGAGTTATAGCGTTCGCATGACCTCGAACATGAAGACAGACAGACTTCCCATTGACGGATTTTGTCCAAAATTTGATAGAAACCTACAAATTATGTTCAAAGACCACATACCAAATTTCATCCCCGTAGCTCTAATAGTTTTCGAGTTATCGTGTTCACATACAGACAGACATAATTCCAAAATTGTGTTTTTCGGACTCATGGAGGTCTAAAACGTGGAGATTCGTCCAAATCTCGAGTTCGAATTTTTTGACGATCACAATACTTTCTCTTTGTATACTTCGTATACGAGAAAGTAAAAACGTAAAAGGAAGATTGAAAACAAATCAAGAATAAAGAGATAGACCGGGACTGCATAGAGTTTTGCCTCTCTTAAGGATCAAAATTTGCCCACTGCTGAGCTCTCGGTCAGGAGAAAAAGCAACCCTTTCTCCACTTAAAATTACAAGCACCTGAGGTACTTCTTTCCCAGCTCTCATTTGGTGCGACTTCCTAATTTGGCTTTTTCCCAGTAATCCAGTCATTAAGTAGTTTTTTTAAATCAAATTCTGGAGGAGTCGTAATTTTTTGCCTCCTTATGTTTTCTGAGGTGCCGATTATGAATCTGAGGTTTGCTACCAAAAATTTTTATTTTAATTTTAGTTATAGCCAAAAGAAAAAAATTCCTAGTTTTTTGCTTATAAACTCAAAAACTGTCAATTTTTAGTATATCATCATTATATACCAAAACAATCAGCAAAAAATTTCCTACAATTTATGACTATACAACTTTTTCAGCGCTGCTCGTTTCTGTTCTGACAAGCCGTCACTGAGCTCATCCCTAAGTAAAAAAATTACATAGGGGAAAGAGAGGCGAAACTGGATAGCTAAGGCTCGAAGGCCTGCTGGAACTAAAATATCTGACAGAGAGATTGTCAAATTTTATTAAAATATTCATTGTTTATCGGAGTACAGTATATCTTTCCAGAAAAGACAAAGTTTCATTACTTTTTTTATCAATGATTTTTTTATTAAAAAAAGTCAGACTACCCACATGTTAACATTATAGGAAATTAGGAAAACTCGATTTTCAGTGGAAAAGTTGAAATCATTTTTATTTTATATGATAATTTAAGAATATTAGTTACACACACAAAATTCACATGTGAGGCAGGTGTCTTCTTCCTCTGCGACACTGCAGTTTTCGTGGGCACAGCTAAGACAGTTTTTACATTGGATTAAACCTTCTTTTTTATTTAAATTAGAAAATACATCGTTAAAATATAAACAATCAATGTCTGATGTGTTTTTATCGTCTTCGTCGGAAGAATCATCCATACCGACTGTCCCAGTCTTACGCCACTTGGAGTACCTGATTTTACCCCAATTGCAGAGGCTATAAAAAATGAAACAGAACTGCAACTATTGGAGTAAATTCTTATCGTTCAATAGGGTATAAATCCTTAGTAAACGTATAATAAGCTGGACTAACATATAGTTTTTATAACTGTAATGACTTTTAAGCAAGGATAGTTCAAAATCAAACAAACGTTAGAGAGTTGACGTCTTAAAACAAATCAACCTTCACAGATGCAGTGACTTCAACAGCTACAACACGCCACTATGACTGTTCCTTTTTCTTGACTCATCGAGTGTAATTCAGTATCTGTGTGCTAGAAAGGAAAAATAATAGAGCCAGAATCAAGGGTACCTGGTTTTACCCCACTCTCCCCTACATCATTTTTAATGACTTCTTTTAGCACTTATGCCGAATTCGCAGAAAATTGAATAGCATGTATCGTCGTGATTGCGTAACAAGCAAATTTATAATCAATCAGGCAAAATGCCGAACTTTCAAATCAAACGAAACCTCGGTTCTCTCGACCATTAATTGTGGTGCATAAAAAAGTTCATTCCAGCAGTTACTTGTTTTATGATTTTATCCCAACGTTTCCATGAAAAATCTACGGCGTGGCTTCGAACTACGCCTTTTTTATGTTCTATTTAGAGAAGTGTTTGATAGCGCCATCTGTCGACAATATATAGAACTACATGTCGCGTATGCGCAGGAAAACATTATTTACTGCAAATGCTCAGATTTCCTGTAATATTCAAATTTTTGAATTCAAATTTTAATACAATGTTTCTTTTACATATCTTCAAGTATTCTGTAAGCTTCGTACGATTTGAAAATAAACTCTGCATGTTATAATCAAAAAACATGCGGAGTTTGAAATTTTCAATCTAATACCGATTTTTACTTATATTCTGATAAATAGTTTGTCTCACTTTGGATCCTAGTAATACTCCTCAAGCTCTTTAAAATGTAGATAGGAAAAATAATAGCCACCTGGTTTTACCCTACTCTCCCCTACATAACTTAATAACTAAAATACGAAGTGCAGAAAAGACTCCAAAATAAAACTGCGTACCTTGATAGCTGAGGTCTGGGACTGCCAGCATTGAAGAGGGTGGGAGACGCATGAGTGAACCACTTCTCAGACATTAGATGATACGTCTCGATGGCCTTATCGATATCTTCGCCGTGAATGCCGACGGAAACACGCATCAACATGTGCTGGGGTCTTTCGGCCACTGAAACGAATTCAAATCTGAATACAGAATGAAGAGAATTCCAGACTAATGTATTTAAAGGAAAATCATACAGTAGAAAAGTAAATTTGAGTTTTATCCATTTCTTAAATTACATTATAGAGCCTTTTGAATCAATTTTCAACAATACTAAAAACTGTAGCTCCATTTAATCCTTTACAGTTCACTACATGTTTCGTTTTGAAAACATGTAGTGAACTGTCTAATACTCTTTTTTAAATTTATTTCAAAAAAGAGCATTAGACAGTTCACTACATGTTTCATGTTGAAAACATGAAGTAAACTGTCTAATACTCTTTTTTCAATTTATTTCAAAAAAGAGTATTAGACATGTAGCTGATCATTAATATGTAAATGGGAAAAAAATGGCATTTTTTATGTTCAAGAAATGTGTGGTTTCACAGTGAAACCAATGAACGGTAACAAGCTATTTTTCCTCCGAATAGATCATCATCAAAATGCAATTTAAATTACGTATTTAATTTATAAGTATACGTGAGTATTCATGATATTCAACATTCATAAAATCCAATATTGCTTTCGAAGATTCAATTTTAAAAATATAAATTTGTGCAAGAACCATCATCATTTTGTTTCTCTTATAGATCGAAAGGAATTTTGCTCTTACAATGCCAATATCTTTGTGAATATTAACAGTATTGAACTGGAATGTTTATAAAAGTTGCCCTATATATCTGGCTCTTTTTTAAGTTACGAAAGAAAAATTACGCTACATTTCGCCCATGCGCAGTAAAAAAATGTTCAATGTGTGGTTTCACTGCGAAATCAATGAATGTTAAAGGGGTAATGCAGAAGTAATAAAAAAATGAATTAAAATTTTTTGACATTGCAGAATTTCAGGTTTTTGTAGATAATTTAATGTTTCATACTATAATTTCATTTTTCCTATGCTTGAAAATTATTTTATATATGTAAAGCAAAGAAACATACACATAAAAGTATAGTAATAAATGGTTGATCCTTCTTCAATAAAACTTAGTTTTAATGAAGAAAGATGTTAAATGAAGTGAGTTTTAATGAAGAAGTCTACTTCCTAAACTTAATACAAAATTACCAATAATGTGAAGACTAATAATGATTTTATTAAATAAAAATAAGTTTTAATAAATTTTCGTAAATAAATAAAATATATTAAAGCAAAAACTAAAGAAACATGCGAATATCTGTTAAAATGTATTCAAGGCAATTTTCCTTCATATAATTCCTTTTCCACCCAAAAATAAAATACATAAAAATGAGAGAGTACCCAGCCAAGAGATGTCAATAACTGGTTTTTGTAATATTTTGTCAATTTTTTTTTGCACCCCCACCCCACCCCCGTAAGGAGGCGATTTAATTTTTTTTTTGTATATTCTATGTCTAGACAATAAAGTAAACCCAGTTCTGATGTTTTTTCATTATATTTCAAAGAATTTAATGTTGTGCGCCAGAAACGCTTTTAAAAAAAAGCTACAGTGAATTTAAATTTAGCTATGTTTTTAAAATTATTTTTCTATATGTATTTGTGTGCGTGTAAGATATAATGCTTAAAGATGCCAATAACTGTCTTGTTTACCAATTAGCTGGCATAGGAAATTATGTTAACATAACATTATGCATAAGTGCAATTGGCACAAATTATTAGAAAAACTGATATAGTTATTCTGCAAGTCACAGCCATTTGTTTTAGGAGCAATGATTAAAATGCCTTTTTTAAAAATTTTATCCCAATTTTTTTACACAATTCTTATGGATGGATCCAATTTTTATAAATAAAAAGTTACAATTTTCAACTTTTAAAAAAGTAGAAACAAGGTTTCTGTCAAAGGGGAACACAACTTAAGTTGAAATTTTAAATGCACCTTAAAAACTGAATTGAAAAATAAGTTAGCAAATAAACTTATGCACATAAAAATATTTCTACCAGGTGGAATATAAATATCATGCATGCGATACAAAAATTATTAAACCTCCATTTTTATACTCTGTAAATAGTATTTATATAGAGGTATTCGAAAGTCAGTTTCCATAAATGTGAAAACAAGTTTTTATTTCTGCTCTTTTCTAGAAGACAAATTAAATTAATTGTAAAAATATAATAATTTCATAAATAAATTGAAAGACCAGTTTTATTAGATGTCAGACAGCTGTTGACAAGCATAGTTTTGTGATAGGATTTATTCAATATTAACCTGTTGTTGCACAAATTAATTTAAAGCAGAGGTTCCCAACCTGTGGTACATGTACCCCTGGGGGTACGAAGAGGACCAGTTGGGGGTATGCGAACTCAAAGTCAGGAATGGCAGACAGAAAAAAACATAAGGGATTAAATATGTTACAGAAGTTTGGTTCACCAAGTTCATGTGAAAAGTAAAAGTTGTGCAAGTCCTAAAGCCTACCTCAAAATAAGAAAAAAAAAGAAGGCAAAAGGGAGTGTAATTTTTAGCTATCCTTATAAGTTAATACGAAATTATTACAATACTGGTTTCATCTGTTTTGACGTTGAACTAATACTATTGTAAATATGCAATAAAATGTAAAATCAAAAATGAATCCAGCAAATGTTATTAATTCGAGTTCATTTGTCTGTTAAGCTAACCTAATCCCTTAACGTTATTGATAAAAACTTCTTTGCAAAGACCAGCGGTTTCCAACCTTTTTCACTCGCGTACCCCTAACTGGTCACCTGAGCACCCTAGGGGTAAAGGTACCTCAGGTTGGGAACCATAGACGGATAGTTGGTGGGAGGGGAGGATATGACAGTAGGGTAGGGATTTATTTTGTAATAGCTTTTGTGAGAGAAGGAATTTTACCTCAATGTGTATTCCCAAAAAATTTTAACCTCTCAAACCACCTTGAAAAAATGTTCAATGCCCCTGGGACATGATCTTTCAAGTCGGAGGTTCCCAACCTGTGTGATGCATATCCCTGGGAGTGCATAACCCTCTGCAAAAATAAGAGATTAAAAAAATGTTACAGAATATTGTTCCCTCAAGTTCGTGTAAAAAGGGGAAGTTGTGCAAGCCCTAAACCTACCCTCAAAATAAGTTAAAAAGAATGCAAAAGGAAGTGAAAATTTTTAGACATCCTTATAAAGTTAATGTGAAAATATTACAGTATTTATTTCTTCTGTTTGGACGTTGAACTAATACTATTGGAAAAGTGGGATAAAATGTAAAATCAAAAATAATTCCTGCAAATGTTATAAATTAAAGTTATTTGTCTCTTACATTTACCTAGGACCTTAACATTATTGATAAAAATTTCTTTGTATAGACAAATGGCTGTAGGAGGGATATGATAGTAGGGGATACACAAAAACAAAAAGACTGATCAGGGGGTACACAAGGGGGAAAATGTTGGGGACCCCTGCTTTCTATCATAAAAGAGAGAACAGACAATCGTTAACATAAATTAACTATTAAATATTAATTATGCTATACATAAAGCATAAATTTCAGCAAAATTCTATTAAATTATCTTTGAAACAACAGGATTAAGATAACTATGAAGTAAAATTAAATTCTGAGAAAAAATTTGACTTTCTTTTTCCCCTAAGAAATATGACAAAAAAAATCGGTAGAAAACTATTAAAAAAACTGTTAGTAATTAAAATAAATACTAAAAATATAATATTAATTAATATTATTAATATTGCTTTATCAATAAAAGTTAAAAGATTTTTTTAAATATAGTAAAAAAAATCCAAAAAATATAGATTACTTTCGAATTTCTTGGATCACTGCGAAAATAAATCAAAGGAAAAATAATTTTCAAAATAACAACATTTTGGCTTTAAAATCTAGCTAACTCATGGTATATGCCAGTTGAAAATTGTTTAGGAGTTTAGTCCAGAGGTTCCCAGCCTGTGTTACACGTATATTATCCTTAATTTATTCGGACGAATATCTGATTAGCATTCGGTGAGAGGGCAAGATTGCTCTTGCATCATAATTGAGGGCTTGGCAATGATATATGACATGTAAAGTTATTAAATATATTTACATACCATGCAACTTAAAACTGCAAAAATGTTTGGAGATTTTTTTGGATAAAAAATGCAATGAAATATAATTCTGAAATATTTTTTGTTTTATTATTTAATAGTATATTTTAAAAAAATTATTATCTCGAAAATATTGAGCCTAATATCTTAGTTTTCGGCCGGCCGAATATTTGGCAAAAGGACAGAATATAGAATATTCAGCAAAAAGGCCAAATACTGAATAGTTGCTGAATATTCGTTACAACCCTAATAAAAAATTCTTTGTATAGTCGGATGGTTGAAGGGAGAGGATATGACAGTAGGGGTAAACGAAAATAAAAAGACTAATCAAGGGGTATGCAAAAATAAAAAGACTAATCAAAGGGTATGCAAAAATAAAAAGACTAATCAAGGGGTACGCAAAAATAAAAAAGACTAATCAAGGGGTACGGGAAAATAAAAAGACTAATCAAGAGGTATGCAAAAATAAAAAAGACTAATCAAGGGGTACGGGAAAATAAAATGACTAATCGAGGGGTGCGCAAGGGAAAAATTGTTGGGAACCTCTGGTTTAGACTATTGCTTGTTAAACAAAACAACAAAGAAACAATGGAATGCATTCAGTTTAAGTCACTGAAGTGAAACTGTAACTGTTAACACTCATAATTTATGCAAAATGGAGGTGAAAAGGATCTGAATATAAACAATTGCAATTAAAATTGCATTTTGAGTTCAGATGACTAAAAAAAGGAACTGCAGTAATAATGGTTAAATATATGTACCTTTATCATCTATTTTTAACAAATATGATCTTTCCATAGTCTAAAAAAAGAAAATTAAAGTCATTAAATGATGCACACACAAAAACACATGTCACATTTGTTTTTAAGAAAGTATTCAACTTACCATATATCCGAAATAGTTGTAATTGTAATCTCTTTCGTGGACAATTGCAGAATTCAGTTTCTATAAAAAGAGAGTGAAATTTGCTAAAAAATTAATCATCCCTTATTTCTGTTAAACAATTCGAATGATTCAAATCAAATACAATAAATCTGAAGGGGGAAAAGAAAAGGTGTACATATATATACTAGCTGTTATACCCGGTGTTGGTCAGGATAAAAATATTTTCAACTCCAAGTACTTATAACTCTTTCAGTTTAATAAAAGATTTTTTCGTAGAAGCGTCTTTCGTTGATTTTCGTTAATCCACTGACCCTTTGGACCAGCAGCGAAACACCTTTCTTCTTTCTCTCTTAAATTTTAAATATATAGATTGATATTTAATCTCATTGTCCACTTACACAAGACACATTTGAAACATGAACAAATAAAAGTGACAACTATCTGAATGACAGGGTTAAAAGTGTTAATTTATAAAAATATTTTCAAAGGTAGAGGGTGTGGGGGAAAAAACAAGCATATATTAAATGGACTTAATAAAATATAACTTTAAAAATCAGAAATTAAAAAAAATTACCTCAGCATTCTTCATAACCACATCGTAAACAAAATCCGATATGAGTGGGGCATGTTTCCCAGTTTTTTTGTTCACAAATCCATACAAGTCTTCAATTACACCTGAACAAAATTGCAAGATTATGATTTTGAAATAATTATAATAAAGTAACTAATTAATAATTATTATAACTAAGTAAATCTCATTTACTGAGCCTCAACAAAAAATAAGAAATAAGTGATTTGCTGAAGAGAATTCCAATCAAGCAACTTTAAAAAACTTGCATAACATATGCATATAGAAATTCCAATGCTTAAAAATCACAGAGTAAAAATTGTGAAGTTTTTCACACAACACAGAAAAGATGACACTCCTTTCATAGAATAGATATTATTTAAGAATATAAATTAAATATAATATACATATATTTATTATATTTAAAATTTAATTGATCTAATATATATATTAAAATATAATTTATCTATTTATGCTTTTGCATTTATATTAGTTGCAGGTTTGGCTTTCAAAAAAAAAATTGCAAAGTTTCTAGAAATTGTGCACAAATGATTTCAAAAATGTAGGAAGATATATGGACCATATTTAAAATCACAACTGGAATTATTTATTTCTAAGTTAATATTTGAATTTCAGAAACCTGTTACATATGAAAAACAAATTAACTTCAGTAATTACTTTCACCACTTCTGACTTCAATAATAAGTTCATTTGTGCCAAAAAAGAAATTCAATTTATACTTAATGAATCACTCATTTAAAACAAAATTAGAAAAAATGAACACCGAGTTATAACATTATTTAGATTATTTTTTAAGAAATTGCTTCATTCATTTATTAATAACTTCTCTTGTTTGCAGAGAAATTATCATTTCCAGACAAATATTTATATCTTTACTTTAAAATCAGCATCAAAAGTTCAGCAGTCATGGCTTTAAAAACTTTTAATACAAATTTCATCGTTAGTGGCAACGATTGGATGGTAGAAGCAGGGGAGGGGGGGTGGGTATTTATAGACATCTAAAAGTACTCCGGAGTATAGGGGGTAGACAACAAAATTTAAAAATTTAGTTACGAAATTAGCTAACTTTCCCGGACACTATTATTATTTTTTTATAATTCCTAGTTTTAGGCAGCTAAAATTAAATAAAAATTTAATTTTTTCCACAAAAAGTGTGTGTGTGTGTGGGGGGATGGGTAAAGATATCTAAGTATCCCAGATATAGGGGTAGACAAAAATTTAAAATTTAGTTACAAATTAGCTAACTTTCGGACACTATTATTATTTTTTTTATAATTCCTAGTTTTAGGCAACTAAAATTAAATAAAAATTTAATTTTTTCCACAAAAAGTGGGGGGGGGGGGGGGGTACTGCTCTCCAAGTTGCCGCAACAGCTCATCGTCAGGAAAAGGATTCATAATAGGAAGCACATATGTGAAAAAAAACATTATATCCTGGATTTAATAACCTATGAAAAACATCAGATTATTTCAATTTTTAATCTTAATTTGTGGCACAAGTTTCCGACTTATACAAAATTAGCATTCAACAACTATTATTCAGAATACCAACAAACTCTTTGATCATAAGAAGAAAATATCTTCAAACAATTCTTTACATTTACTGGAATCAGTAAAAATACATTTCACATAGTGTAAACATTTACACACAGTACACATTTGTGAGATGGAAATGTGTTTTTCACTTTGAATAACTAATATTTTTCAGCAGAGTAATATCAAAATTGAGAATCTTTCATTCAAAATTATCTTTAAAACATTTATAAAGAATGAAATGGCTCATTTTTCATTTTGTTTTTGGAAAACTTAATTCAAAAACAAATTTCTGTATGGATAAATTAAAAAATATTTTCTGCATTTTTTATAGCATATATTTTATGAATGGTGTACAAGTTTGGGATATATGGAAAAATTTACATGCATCTTTTATTAAACATCTATAAATGAATCCAACTAAAAAAAAGACAAGAACAAAAAGAAATGCCTTCTATTTTTAAAGCGAGTGACTATTCAGTCTACGATCTCAAAAAAATTATATGGCCTGCATTTTACTACTTTCAAGGTATAAAACTAATCAATTTAGTAATTACTAGAGATATTTAAGAATAACTGTCAAAATTATAAACTATTATTAAAATGTCCATAAAAAAATTTAATATTCAATATTTTATGTAAAAATCGAGAAAAATTTGTTTGCAAATGTCAACCTTTGAAGCTGAAGATACATATCCAAGAATTTTTCAACAGTAGAATTTTCCCACAAGATTTTCAAAAGATGCAAGCACATAACACAGATTTTCAAACACTTCTAATAAAAAAAAAATTTCAGCATGCTGACTCTTTACTCTAATTGAAGAAACTCAATAACTAATTAATTTAAATC
>BGPR01005341.1:0-69753 GCA_013235015.1 Araneus ventricosus
AGTCTTTATGTTTAATAAAAGCATTTCTTCCTAATGATGAAATTTGTCAGAAATTTAATACATCTAAACAATTTTGGTGTAAGGACCAAATGACAAATTTTATACATCAAGTTTCTCTCTACTCTTTTGTGAATTATCTTGTTCGCATATAATTACTGATTATATTTCATAACTGCTTCGAAAATTTCCATTTTACAAATCAGACTTCTATAGTAAAGATGGTCAAGATTTGTAGCAAAAACGCAAAAAAAAAATAAAAAAGTAAAACGGCAATATAAACAAAATTTTATCAGGATATGAATTATCAGGCTTCATTGCTTGCGATAGCCTTGCCGTCATTCAATAATTTTTTCAGCCATAATTCATGGTCACCATGTTGAGTAAAATGTAGGACAGATAAGCATTTGGCATTGACGATATGTAATTATGAGCTCAAGCTCATTCTATGTTTAAAGATTCTAAAAAGTATTTACTCTTGATAGCCTATATAAAAGACTGCTTGCTCTAAAATCATGAAAATGCTAGGAATGGATAAAACATTTTTTAAACGAAAATTGTGATATTAGTACATTTTTATCTTAGAATTTTGATCTAAAAATACATATATATCATGAGTTTTATTTTATGGAATAAAGGTAAACATTGAAATTATCTTTCATCTGTATTTTACCTCTGTGAAAAAGTAGCGAACAATTCTGCTTCATGAAACGCGTAGAAAACCATACTTTTAAATCAAACGAGGTCAAACATTTGATTTTCCATTACATTAATAAAAATTCTCCAGAATTAATCATTAATTTCTACAAAATGTAAGCCTAATAGCTTTAATGTTTAAGTTTTCTTTTTAAAAAATTTTGGTATGATATTTTTTACAGGATTTGCTTTCATGAAAATTTTCTTTTGGTTCCGTGCTTTAAATTAAATGTAAACATTTATTACTTTTTTGTCAAATTAATGCAACTTTTATATCATATTGTCTGTGCAAGAAAAGATAACATGGATTTTGAAAAGTATATTAAAACAAAAAATATTTCGGTTTAATCAAAAGTGCTCTCTTAAGCTTCTCTTTGAATCAATTAAACTTCAAACATATATCAAATAACTGTAAGCAATCTTTAGCATACTGAAATATTTATTCTGAAAATACAATTACAACTTCGGAGAAAATTCAATTTTATTGCAATAATTTTAAGGGGACTATTAAGCTTTTTTGCAAATTATTGACTTAGAGTTAAATTTTGTATGCATATACATTAGAATATAACTAAATCAAATATATTTAGAAACTTTTTGGACAAAGTATATTATTTTAAAAACTTGAAAAAAAATAAAATGCTACCATGTGTTTTAATTTTTAATTTTTTCAATTAAAAATACATTTAGAATCAAACTGTACTATTTGGTTAATTTTATAAAAAAATTTCAGGAAATATTTACATATATACGTACTGAATTTTCATTATAATTTTGTATTTACTAAACTAAATTTCTTGAACCATCTAAAATAAATCGAAACGTGAAATGCAAAAGCAGATTTATTTATTTGTATAAAGGAAATCTTTGCCTTAAATTTTATAAAATTTCTTCAAAAATTAAGCCGCATGAAAAATCTGAAAAAAACCATCCTTTTGAGAAAATGTCAATAAAAACAAATTTACTCCTCTGAACCCATTAATTATTCATTTTTTAACAATACAAACCTTAATGTTATTTTATTACCATATAAATTATTTATTTTGGAGATAAAATGTTAAAATGGAAATTCCATATTTTGAACATTTTTGCTAATTTCAAAGTCCACCATCCCTTTAAAGTAAGAAGAAATATGAATTCAAGATCCATTGAGCAACGTCGCATACTTGAAACCTAATGCCCCGCCATTGTTTGAAAATATGTTAATTCACTCCTGACAAGCATAAAATCTTCATCCAAGAGTTCGATGAGCTTTACTATATGAGCGTTAAAAATAGTTTATTTATTCAGGCGGTCAAGAAAAAACTTGAGTCATCAGTTTCGACATGTCTCGTGCAGACAGCCTTCTGCATTGTGAGATTTGAGGAAGAAATTAGTTACTTTTTTTATTACCATTGTGAATTCTATATTATTTGTATTCATCGCGTCATACGATATAAAATATTTTCCTTGTTACATTCAGTCGTAACCAATACTTAAATGTAGAGGACTTCACAGTTATTGTTCTGAATCTCTGTTTTTAAAACTTTCCCCACTTTTGTATATTTTTTATACACATTTCTAAATGGTATTCATCGTCTTTAATGTAGCTTTATTCAAATACTAATACTTATGCTCATGGCCATTTCCGATGTAGGTGCGCAGACCGTTTATTAAATGTAAAACTGATACGTAAAAATATAGAACCAAGTACTTTTATGACTAATAACTTGTTAAAAGAAATTAATCTGAAAAAAGTCTGATAGGATTGTAAACTGTTAATAGTGGAAGCACATTGATTCATTATGTTTTTTTCTGAAAACAAGTCTTTAATTAGAAGCAAGTGTTTAATTACAACAATGTTTTAAGGAATGTTTTTTATTTTTAGGTTTTTTTTTCAAATTCCAGTAGGTCCCACGTTTTGAGAATTCATTTTTTGTTTTTAGTCTTTATAAAAGTTTTGAAACTATTGTTGAATCAAAAGCATTTTATACCAGCGCTGAAACTTGCAAGTTGAATTGGTGAAAATATAAATACTTATTTATAATGCATGCAATAAATTCTGTGTAGTTTTCACATCCAAATCGAAGTAATAGGATGTGATTAACAAATCACATTTTATCTGTAATTGCATATTGTCGTCGAAATATCAGTCATTTTTGAAATAATTGCATAGGATACTGCAGCTCTGCAATCTCAGTGGATGAGCCGACGGAATTAAAACGTAAAGAAAATAATATTTTAATTCATCATATAAAATTAATTATTTAATAATAATTCTTGATTATATCTTGAAATTTCATTTTTCCTCTATTTCGTCCGAAATTGGAAAAAAAATTAATTTGGATTAAAATATATATCTCGCGTTCTAATTATCCTATTTTGTCCAGGTTTGCTTTATATAACTCAGTTTCAATCCCCCAATCACTTATCGAAGGAGTTTTGAGTAGTATAACTGAATGCGGTTTCTTAGTTAAAACAATAGGATATAATTTATATGAATTTAGTACATACCCCTTTTCAATTCATATTTGAGTTCAGTCGAAATTATAAATTTAACTTACTAAGAAGGTAACTGTTATGATGCATAATACAGTAGACTCTCGATTAACCGGGATCGGATTATCCGGGACGATCCCAAAAAATTTGCAGAGAAAAATCTTAGAAGATTTGAGAAAGTTAGACTGTTCTGAAAATGTGGATGAAGAAGCAGGGGAAAAGGGATTAACGAAGATTCGACATTGGAATGTTGCGAAGTTTTGAGTGACAATGATATTGTGTCTCGTGTAACTTGTGGTTCAGAGGAAACTAGGAATTTCGAAGAAAGTCCTGAAAGTGACGAGGAAAATTTTGTAACTCATCAAAAATTAAGTCTCGGTGACGCATTAGTGCACACTGAGCAAGACTTGGAGCAAGAAGATGAAAGCACGCCCGCAGAAAAAATGATACTGAGAAATCTGCGTAGTATAATTCGTCTGAGAGTAAATGAAAAACACAAACAGACTTCTATCATTTCATTCTTCACAAAACAGTGAGGTAAACTACATCTCTGTTTTTCTTTTTAATTGCACGAATTGTAAATCTAAATAGCATTAAAATTTCTTCTTAATTCTTTTTCTTTTGTATTAATTAAACTATTAATGTCTTATTGTATAATAATTTTACATTTTCTATCATTATTCCAAAATTTTTTATAAAAGTTTGCGTAAATCGAATTATCCGGGATATTCGCTTATCCGGGACGAAGCATTTCCTTACCATCCCGGTTAATCGAGAGTCTATTGTATCTATAGATCTTACAGCAGCTTCAAGTGAGCCCAGAACTCATTCCCTTCTGTGCCATACAGTTTAGAGAAAGAAAGCGTTTCTAAGGTGAAATATGAAAATACAGTAATACCTTGGTTTTCGATGACTTGGTCATCGGTGATTTCTTCCGCGAAAAATTTGTCTCAGTTTTCGTTCCTTGCCTCGAATTTTGTCGGCGTGCCTACTTGGCATCGATTCTAATTTTGCGGTGAAAGTTCGGATATGTCTGGGACGAACAATTTGTGTCCGAATCCAAAGATGTAAAAGCTGAAGGATTCATCTCCCAGAAAATTTTCAACTGTGATGAATCTGACCTCTTTTGGAAGAAGAAAATGGCAAAGATGACGTTCATTACACAGAAGGAAAAGGTATTGCAGGACATAAGCACATGAAGGATAGTCTAACTCAGCGGTTCCCAACCTATGGGTCGCGGCCCGGTTGTGGGCCGCGGCACGCTAGTTAGGAGTCGAAGTCAGGATTTTGATTCAACAGTCTTCCCTGGTTTTTTGCTCTATAAAAGAATATATTTGTAATCCTTTTACAGTAAGCTTTACTAATTTCTGGAATATAATATATATATAAATATATGTTTTTGTATATTTTTACTTGGATATTTAGTTAGTGGGCATCAAAATATTTTTTTTACACAGCAGGTGGTCCGTACAACCAAAAAGGTTGGGAACCACTGGTATAACTTTTTTGCTGTGTGGTGCACCTTACTGATGCACCATTCAGAAACCCATAGAGTGTTTAGCATATTTATATTAATTTACATTAATTTTTTTGGATTAAAAATTATATTTATTCTCTACAAAATGTGATTTTGGTATGCATTTTGGAGCCGTCGATGGCTCAGTTGGCAGAGCGGTGGACTGGAGGTATGCATTTTTGCGTGTTTAGAACGAATTATTTAGATTTACATTGAGACATATGGAAAAAATTGCCTCGGATTTCGGCTTTCATCGATTGTTTTTGGACGGATTATAAATGAAAACCGAGTTATCACTGCGATAAGTTTATTCGTAGGTTGTTTATTAACGACAAGAAAAAATTCAAAAGAAAATTTTCTAACTGCTATTTCTCAGGATAAATATTTATTTTATCGGTCAGAAACGGTATTGGTATGTTTAAAAAATCGTTAAACAATAAGGTTTCATAAACTATTACAACTCCCATATGTAAGAAATGTTCATTATTTGTACATTCCGTACGATGGGCTTAATCAGTATATCGTAAAATGTCTATTAGATTCCGGAGGAATAGAGATCATAAGATGATGAATTGTTTGATGCCTCATTTCGTTTATTTTATCTCTTAGATCTTTTCAAAATTTTTGGATGTGAATATAATTTTGTGAAACGTAACAAAGCATCGAAGAATTGCGAAATCTTTAAATAATAAGGGCTGTATAAACTATTACAACTCCCATATGTAAGAAATGGTCATGATTTGTTCATTCCGTAAGATGGGCTTAATCAGTATATTGCAAAATGTCCATTAGATTCCGGAGGAATAGAGATCATAATGTGATGAATTATTTGATGCCGCATTTCGTCTATTTTATCTCTTAAATTATTTAAAAATTTTTAATGTGAATATAATTTTGTGAAACGTAACAAAGCATTGAAGAATTGTGAAATCTTTCACAATGAAAGTATTTTTTTCAGCTAATTTTGGAGACTGCGACAAATGCACATGTGCATTACTAACAGCTCCACCGTGTGGTGGGAAGGGATGAATTGTAACAAGTCAGTCAGTTAAGTTTAGTTGTATTAACTTTTCGTTTTGAAGCTTCACGAGGCTATTTTGGAACGAACCTCGGAAATTTGAGCGATGGTCAATGACGTAACAAGTCAGAGTTGAGATCTAAAGAAGTAAACATGGTCCTTAAAAAGAGCTAGCTGGTGTCATAAGACAAATTAGTTTTTAGTCGGGTACGCCTTGACCTGATGCTAAGGTCAAGGCATACACGACCAAGGCTCCAAGACCTACCATTCCAGACTAGGAGCTTGCTTCTACCAAAAGATTTGCCATGCTTGTTAAATTATTGACTGATGCCTGTTATATCAGACGCCGAGGGCCAAATGTCTTCAAGCTGGAGTGGCGCGGAAGCTTGGAGAGGGGGTAATCGTCCGCGCCATCTGACCACTCCTCAAAATTACAAGGACTTTTCTAAAATTACCCTTGCGTTGCTTTGGAACGGGACGTTAAGGGGACATACGACTGTTAAACCTCGAAAATTTTCGATTTTATGAAAAATATATATATTATTCAGCTGTCTTTTCTGAACAATTTAAAACAATCCGCGTTAAAAAATTCCCATAATTATGAAAGTTATGAAGGAAAATGTATCATCTGTTCAACGTAAACATTGAATATGGCCATATCTTTAAAGCTCTATATCTCAAAATGTGTTTTTTTTATATTGCGCGCACAATATCTCAAGAACTAATGAATATTTTTACATAAAACTTTTACTGAATATATATTGTGCTTTGTTCTATAAATTGAGCCACAATTTTTGCACCTATTTTCTACAAAGAAGTTTTTTTTGGGGGGGGGGTGAGAAAAGTTGAAATTTGAACTATTTTAACATTTTATTTTAAATTGGTATATAAAATAGAAATTAAATTTAAATATTAATAAATTGCGGTTCAGTTTCTTAAACAGACTGTTTGGATTAGTTAGATACCCAAAATATTGTGTTTAGACCATGAATTTATCAGTAATCATGCGCGCAAGGTGACTATCTTATTTTTTCTCCAAAAATTATACCCATATTTATTACTCTCTCAAATAAATACATACCAATATAAAGCTTTGAAAATGTGTGTACTATAAGAGAAAGAACAGATATTTTTCTGGAAAAAAGTGAGTTTGTGAATTACATTGTTTCAGAGATATAATGTATCGAATTTGACAGTTTTCACCCCATTTCTTCGAGGTTTAAGAGTTGTATGTTCCCTTAATGTCATTAAATTAATACTTTGAAAGGAATATTGGTCATTATGACCCCTAAAGTACATATTAAGTAAAAAGGTACTCAAAAGAGATTACGTTTAGAGAGCTAAACTCGTCTTTAATCGGATTTCAAACATTTTGAACACAAAACTATTGATAGATTCCTAAAATGGGATTAAAACTATGAAGTGTAGTTACTAAAACTAAGTAATGTACAAGAAAATTCTATGAACGAATAAAATTTGCTTTAAATTATGTATTAATTCAGAGGAACCGAAAAAAATACCATTTCCTGGTTCTAAACGTTGAATTTTTTTTTATTCCGTATAATATCACTAGCATATTAATCAGAACAAACCTTCGCATCATTTTACCTTGTATTGAAAATGTTTGAAAATTGTGTAGGATTACCAATCTAAATCAGTCAAACAGATAAACTACCTGAAACGCTTAAATGCAACATCTTGCCAGGTGGATTTTTGCGAACAAAAGACATCGGTATAATGCCTTATGGGCAAATGTGTTGCTCACGTAAAAATTCTTTCTTGTCCTACTCCAAATCTCGACTCATAAGCAGTCACGTGATTTTTCATCACATCACTGAGCGTCGCTAAAAACAACAAAATGACATATTGCTTAACATTAATTTGCTCACAGCAACACCTAAATAGGTTTTGACGTGCTTTTCCAACACGTCAGAGGCATCGAACGTGTGGGAATGTTATATTCTTCCATTTCTGAATATTAACTATTTCAGCAACAGCTGCAGAAAATTTGCAATGAATTATGCTTATAAATTAAAAAATATATATTATTTGATTGTTGTCCATAATTTTCTACTGCAAAAAGATTTAAGTATTTACCGATCGTATTGTTTCATAGTGACTTTTTTAAGATAAGAGCTTTAAATCGTGAAAATTTCTCCTAAGTAATACTTGAACGATATCTTTATACTTTCAGAATCTACATGAAGATAAAATTTAAATATGAAAGTTATTTTAAAAACATAAACAAGTAAATAATACGATATAGTAATAACTTTTTTTTTGCTGAAAATGTTAGTGCGTCAAGAATATTTTCCTGAGTATGACAAATAGGGCCAGAGGACTGTATAAAAATTTAGACTTCGTGATTTTTTCAGCAGAACATTTTATTGACTCAAAATATAATAAAGCATTTTTTCCAATTGGAAGTATATCTTTATCTCTCAGTTTAGAAGTTAGCTAATTGGCCACAATTTACAATGAACGCCCTGTGTAATTATAAAGCTTACTAGTCCTCTGCAAACATTTGTTTTTAAATAATTCTTGTTGAGAGATATCGTAAGTAGTTATTTCCAGGTTACAACTGCTCGTTTATATTCAAACAAAACGAGGAAAAAATATGTCATGATTTACTTTATTTTATTTTATGGTAAGTGACAAAAATGCGATGACTTAACTGATTTAAATAATCCTCGTGATAGTGAAGTTTAAGATAAACTGCTTTGCAGTTGAAGATAAAACTCCGATAAGTGAAATAAAGTAATTAAAATATTATTGTTTTCTTAACTTTAAATATTTAAGCTTTGGAGTAAGTTTGCTTTTTCTCAGTTTGGTTACAGATGAAACAGAAGTCAGATTATTTCAATGCTTGAGTTCCCTAAACGAAAGTAAATCAGAGCACAACCGAAACTTACCGTTTCATTTTAATCTTATTATTCGTTGGCGAAGTTATTAAACACTTTAACTGCTCTGTTAACATCCCAAGATATTATTAGTGATTGTAGGAAATAATTTGTTACTCTCTAACGCAAAAATAGTATCCTAAATCTAAAATATGATTTTCTGGTTTATATATTTTATTATTCTGATTTATATATTTTATTATTCTTTTATTATACTGATTTTCTAAATTTAATGGATGAAGGTCAGAAGAAAGGTGGCATTAGGAATTTCGAAACATTTCTTCTAATAGCAATGTAGAAGATCCTAAAAATGTATTGGCACAAAAGTCCTTGGAATTACATTTTGCGCAGATTAGTTTAAGCAGTAAAACCTCGTTAGTACATCATTCTCGTTGGTACATACTTTTCAAGACCCATTCCTATCCATTTCAACGTTAAAAATAATCTTTATAACGTCGCAGGTTTTTGAGGATATAAATATTTAAGCTTTGGAGTAAGTTTGCTTTTTGTCAGTTTGGTTACAGATAAAACAGAAGTCAGATTATTTCAATGCTTGAGTTCCCTAAACGAAAGTAAATCAGAGCACAACCGAAACTCACCGTTTCATTTTAATCTTATTATTCGTTGGCGAAGAGATGAAACACTTTAACTGCTCTGTTAACATCCCAAGATATCATTAGTGATTGTAGGAAAGAATTTGTTACTCTCTACCGTAAAAATAGGAGCATAAATCTAAAATATGATTTTCTGGATTATATATTTTATTATTCTTATTTATATATTTTATTATTCTGATTTATATATTTTATTATTCTTATTTATATATTTTATTATTCTGATTTATATATTTTATTATTCTTATTTATATATTTTATTATCCTGATTTATATATTTTATTATTCTGATTTACATATTTTATTATTCTGATTTACATTGTTTATTATTCTTTTACTATACTGATTATCTAAATTTAATGGATGAAGGTCAGAAGAAAGGTGTTATTAGGGATTTCGATGCATTTCTTCTAATCGCAATGTAAAAGATCCTAAACATGCATTGGCACAAAAGTCCTTGGAATTACATTTTGCGCAGATTAGTTTAAGCAGTAAAACCTCGTTAGTACATCATTCTCGTTGGTACATCCTTTCCAAGGCACATTCCTATCCATCTCAACGTTAAAAATAATCTTTATAACGTCGCAGGTTTAGGATATAAATTCAATTCACGGTGATTTAATTGGATCCAAAATAAAGCATTACGACAATCAAAAGTGGCAGATTTTTTTCAAAACAAAATTAAAATTGGACAATTTCTTTTCAAACTTCTGTAAAAAAACAATAAGAAATGTTATAATAAAGATAATACCTTAAATTGATATTTATAGAAATACATTTATCTCAACTATCGCACTATATCCAATACAATAATGAGAATTATATTTAATTATATGATCTATGACATAAAAAAATGACGGAGGGCTGTCTTTTTCAAACAGCCGCTGATGCTAAAGACGTAGGACTACTTTACTCGCGTGACTCTTTTGTTTCTCGAAGTTTCTCGGTTTTTCGTTGTTACTCGTGATACTCTTTTGTTCCTCGAAGCTTCTCGGATTCTTTTTCATTAACGTGGCAAGCGAGAGCGTCAGACAATTGTGCGCGCGCACCTCATACGTGTGACGTCACCAATTCATACGTATTTTTGCCCAACTTTGCGACTCAGTAGTCGCTGAACTACAATTCCGATTTTCAATTTTTTTTTGTAACTTGTGTTGTTACCCTTTATCTCTAAAATAAAACATTAATTATGTTTTTAACATTATTATGTAACATTATTATTATGTAATTACCGAGATATAGAAGATCTCCCATACAACGTTTTTTGTGGCGTTTTGGCGTGTGAAACAATTTCCTTTCTGAAACCTACATGGGAGGAACGTAGTCCTACGTTAAAAATCCAAGAAAGGAGACATTTACACATGATTACTGAATAAGTACTATTGGCTTTAGACTTTACGAAAATATTTATGAGATAAAAGCAAGTTGAAAGAGCTAGTTTAATATGACTATAAAGTCGCTTAGTGTGTGTTATCAGTGTCAACTAAGTTCACAAAAACTTTTGAACAAACTGAGGGGAAATTAAATTACCTCATGGTATAAAATTCGATTATTTATTAGAAGATATCAATTCTCAAATTCTTTTCTCAAAAAAACACCACTTCAAAAGGAACATTTTCAATAAAAAACATTTAAAGTGATATAGTATTAAAAGCGCTCAGAAGCAAAAGGTTAGCGATGCCAAGGCCAAAATTTTATTTTTTCAAATCAACAGACATTTTTTTATTCGGGAGCTTTATCCAGTTATTTTCGTAGTAAAAAATATGAGTTTCGTGATTATTTCGTTTGTTCAAAATGATTTATTCAGAAAGCATCTGTAATCCGGCCCTTCCCCAATCCGGTCCCTCTAGTAGTCCGGGGTTTCCAGAAGAGCGAATGGGAAGAGTGAAAGGAAACCAGCGGGAGTGGTCTCCCCTGAACTTTTTCGTAAACTCCTAACAATGTGGAGAAAAAAAATAAGCTAAAAGGCAGCAAAACGAACAAGCGTCCCTAACGCAGTGGAGAAAAAAGCTTGGGAATCGGAAGCTTGGAGGAGAAAGGCGTGGGTAGAAGAGGACAGGATTAGCACAAGTGATTCGCACAATTACGCAATAACGGCCTCGCGTCATTGTGTGATGAGAAAAGACAAATAGGCGATTTGAACGCCTTTTTTAGACCGATTGAAACGAAAATTGGGCACGGATCTACAATTAATGTTAGCAAGCCTCATACCAATTTTTATTTATCAATGCCGTAGGGTTTACGAGTTATAATGTTTAGAAGCATGCGATTATAGAGACCGACAAACAGTCAACCCATTGACAGATTTGGCCCAAACTTTGATACGGACCTACATTTCTGATGATAAAACTGTGTACTAAATTTTATCCGTCTAGCTAATCAAGTTTTTGAATTATGGTGTTCACATGAACCCCCTGAGAGAATGACAGACAGACTTCCCGTCGAAGGATTTTCTCCAAAATTTGATAGAAACCTACAAATTATGTGTAAAGATCACATACAAATTTCATCCCTGTATCTCTAATAGTTTTCGAGTTATCGTGTTCACAGACATACAGACAGATATAATTTCAAAATTGTGTTTTTCAGACTTGGGGAGGTCTAAAACGTGGAGATTCATCAAAATCTTGAGTTCGAATTTTTTGGCGATTACAACACTTTCTCTTTGTATACTTCGTGTACGAAAAAGTAAAAAGTCACTGCTTGCTGATGTCAGTGACCTTGGGGCTATATAAACAGTAGGTTGCTGTTCATAATTAATTAATTATATTATTATAAATAGTACTAGAAGATTTGTGCCCCTGTAAGGCGGTCTTTTAACCCACCAACATTATCTCATACTAATTGTCAGAGATTTACTAACGAAAGTTGTAGTAGAAAATCACATGTACGTTGGCAGAGTGCTTCAGAAATAAAAAAAAAGCTTGTAAAATAGAACTGATGATTGAATTCTTTACTTTAACAATAACTTTCATTTGATCTGAGTATAAATAATGCAAAATCCACTAACAGAAAAAAATGTATTACCAAAATACAAAATAAAAAATTCAGAAAACAAATTAATTCAAAAAGAATTTATAACATTCAAGATAACGACCTTCCTTTTAAATATTCAATTCAAAAATTAAGTACGTAAAAGGAATAAAAGGAAAAAAATATCGTTGCATGTAATTTCATAACAATTCCAATGAATTATGTTTTGTTTACCGACACTGAAATCAAAACTCTTTACGAAAACTGGATTAAAAACGATTAGTAAGAAACTTTAAAAAAGGTTATAATCTGTTTCCTTCCAGTGAAATCTTCCCTATTCATACCGTTTACCAGTCCGTTGGATACTTTGAAGATCCCATAATTTAGCAAAATGTTTCAATGTTTCCCAAAACTCAGAGGGGAAAAATACACTAAATAAACAAAAAAAAAACACTGAAAGATTTAGGAAAATATATTAATTCTGGTATAACTCCTATTTGATACTAAATCATTCATAGAATCAAACAGCATCCTGTGTGGATGTTAACTTGTAGACACATAGAGGGAAATTTATGATCTCATAAGTTGCCAGAATCCCTTTGACACGTAGCCAAATTCCTGAACGTTGCAGAAATGTTTGGCCTTTTCTAATATAGATACTTTTTGGTATAATTTTGTATATTTTGTCCAATTAACCAATAGCATAGTGTAGGGTCTTAGCCCAGTGATACTGAGTTATGATTAGATATCTCAAGACACAGCGATATAGGATATTAATTTTAATTAAAGCTTCTTGGTTACTGCACTATTTACAAGAAATGTACAAAATTAATATCAATCATAAATTCTGCCTAACTCAGGATGAGATAGCGTAAATCAAAGTTCAAAAGTTCAAACAGGAATCAATCGCAGTTTAGACGTGAGTCTACTCGTAAGAAAACTGATAAGTTCAGTAAAGTTCTACTCAGGGCGAGTTCAATGTCCGATGGCCGGAAATAGTGATTTGAGGGATTTGATCGCTCAAATATTTGCTATAACTTCCAAAGAGTTATATCGGTTACCGAGGTAGGTAAATGACAGTGAAGTATTGCACGTTCACTTTTCGAGACAAATTCCGAAAAATTCCTCAGATGCTTTCCAGCTCTCTAAGAAATTATGCAGCCAAGGGTTGGATATCGGTTTTCCAAGGACTAGGTGTCCGTACAAGTACAGAGTCTCGAGCTGAGACCTGACTTCAAAATTATCGATCACGAGAATTGAATCGGAAACAGACTCCGAATTCAATCTCCTCTCAAGTCTCGGGTCTCCGAGTTCCCTCCGAGTCTTCGAAACTCGACTCTCGAATCTCGAAACCCGAATCCTCTTCCGTCTTCCAAATTCCAGCTTAAGAACACCTTTGACCCTGCCCTCCGAGGCGTGGCCGAAAGGTTAAGTTTCCATCATTTGTCCGGGTGACGAACAACTTAACCAACCACAAACATGCGCTCCCCTTCCCGTTTCATAATTGGAAAGAGTCACAACGTAGAGTTATTTTGTCGGTCAACCTGGGCGATCTCCCAACGGTCAGTCGGCACGGTCCCTTCAAACCCCTCCGGGTTATGTAATACAGGGTCGTTTTCACGACATCGCGGCTTCCTTTCTCTTTTCGCTTTCGGCTAGTTCGTTGGAGGTCTGGTCACTCGTGGTCTCGTGGGAATTGGTGGTCTCTGGGGACCCCACAATAGCGAGAGTAAGTGCCGCCCGGGTCATTTTGTGATTGTTCCGCCTGCTCCTCTCATTAACAGTGACGTAGATCGTGTAAACGGCGCCCGGGGTATGGTATTTAGTCTCCCTTCATCGTATTTAACTTTAAAAAGTGATATAAATGCATTAATTTGCTGTCGCCATGGCCAGTGGCGTAGCGAAAGTAAGTCGCGCCCGGAAAATAATATGATTTTTCCCCAGTCGTCATCAGTGGCTTATCAAGCGTAAAAGACGTCCGAGCATGAAATTATTTTTACTTTCTCGTATACGAAGTATACAAAGAGAAAGTTTTGTAATCGTCAAAAAATTCGAGAGAGAGAGAGAGAGAGAGAGAGAGATTTTAATTAATCTCCACGTTTAAGATCTCCCTGAATCCGAAAAACACAATTTTAGAATTATGTCTGTCTGTGAACATGATAACTCGAAAAATATTAGAGCTATGGGGATGAAATTTGGTATGTGATCTTTACACATAATTTGTAGTTTTCTGTCAAATTTTGGACAAAATCCGTCAACGGGAAGTTTGTCTGTCTGTCCGCGTTCATGTGAACACTATAACTCAAAAACTTGAATAGCTAGAGGGATAAAATTCGGTACATAGTTTTATCATCATGAATGTAGGTCCGTATCAAAGTTTGGACCAAATCCGTCGAAGGGTTGTTGGTCTGTAGGTCTGTATAATCGCATACTTGTAAAAATTATATTTCCTAAACCCTTTGGCTTAGATGAATAAAAATTGGTATGACGGTTGCTAAAATTAATTATAGATCTGTGCCCAAATTTCGTTTCAATCGGTTAAAAAAGGCATTCAAATTGCATATTCAATTTTTATGATCCGATTCTCCATGCGCATGCGTACTGGTAGAAATCTCTGTAGGATTACGTCTCTTTGTCCTTGAGCCGGCAAGAGTGGAAATCGATGCGCATCTCTTTGAATATGATTCTTCACCTAAATATTTTACAATCGCTATAATCTACAATGAAAAACCTTCTGATAGTCATTGGATTCTGGGTTACAGTAGGTTCGAATTTTTTATCCACGCGGGGGGAGGGGAAACAGCACCTTTTTGGGGAAGTATACGAGAAAGTTTAGGGGAGAACACTCCCGCTGGTTTTGCATTAAAAATGGCATAAATGCAGTAGGTTTTTGACTTTATGGCGTCCCCTAAAACTGGTGTCCTGGACATCTGTACCCCCTGGTAGCTACGCCACTGAATAAACATAATTTTTTTTTTATTAAAATGGGTTTTTTAATCCTACTAATCCGTCGCTTTCGTTAGTCCGACAATCCTCTTATCTGATTTCTGGTCGGATTACTGAGGTACTATTGTAATAAATAATTTTTTGTAGCAAGCATGGTAGTATAAATTACCTAGGGTTGAATTTCCTTTGAAAATATAGAAGATGCAGAGTAGACGCAGAAAGTAAAAGTTCCTTTTTTGGTTCCAAGTCACTTGCGGAACGAAATAAAAAGAATGGCACTCAAGTTAACGTTCGAATATTGCAGGGGCGTGTTAACTGACATGGCTCGGAGCACTTTCTCCATCGTTCCATATTCGGTGTTGCCATCTGTTTTCATATTTGAACATACAGACGAGACACATGCTCTGTTACGACACGTTTAACAAAATAGTTTCATTATGAGAGCTTGTTTAGTCACAGTTTTCTAATTTCAATTGCCTGAATTACGCACTCTCGTGTTTTGGAATGACTTTCTTCGGAAATTGTTAGAACCTTAAACAGGATTTCAATTTATAAACGACTGAATTCATTTTGAGATAGTATTCGTTACTTTTGAGTTAGATCTTTGTATATATTTATCAGTAACATTTGTATAAGACGTATTTAATTATTATAACTGACCATTTTCTTATTCTTAAGGTATCTGACTACGTTCGGGAACGAATTTTTTAAAAGCGCTTTAATGAACAATTTCAGTTTATTTTCTGGGCCAGTGTGATTCAAAACATTGAATAATATCAGTTGGGAAATGTTGGGTCACTTGAGATTCAGTAGAATGGGATAATTTGGGTAAAAAATGGTGAAAATTAGAGCAAAAAGGCCAAACACTCTAGCAGAAGTTCTAATCAATGTATTCAAATTCTTTCTCTACAAAGCACACGTACATCTATGGTGAAGGCAATGAACTAGGATTTAATAAATATTTGCATTTACAGAAAAGTTATGGCGAGTGAAGTATTCTCTTATTCAAAATTTCACAAAATTTATACGTATAAACAACATTAAGCAGCTTTAAATAAAAAAAAACTATTGGTTTAAAAACTGTATCTCTAGTTCATTGCCTTTATAAAACTTAAGGTAACATGTATTCAAAATTTCAAGGAAAAATATTCATAATCTTTTGAGATATGTTGTACGTGAGCAACTTTTGAAAAAATATAAGTTTCTCAAAAAAAAAAAAAAAAAAAACGTATTTAAAGTTTTAATCTGCTTTTCATTAAAAATATATTTATTTACCTTCCTTTAAGAATAGCCACATTTGTAGGATATACTTTCTTTATTCACAATCTTATCACATTTTTTTATTCTAATAGCCCGTAATTGTTTTTTAGCATTTTTTTTGTTCCTGCAAAGACTTTCTTAGAAGTAACTATTATCTGGTTATAGAGGTTAAGATGTTGCTTCAATGCATATATTGACTAGGGTCGATTCCCAGTTCATGAAATACTCCTATCCGACCATAAAATCCATCATTAAACAGTATTATAGCTATCGTTGAACAAAAACATAACATTTGAAACTCGACAAATGTGCATTTTGGTAAATTTATCAACAGAAGCTTTATGACACTCAAAAACTTATTCAAATTCTCGTGGCTTGCAGATAAAGTACATAATAAGTTATTAGCCACCGTATGTTTAAAAAAAATTCTATCTCCGTTTCTATTTATCGTAGAGATAAAATAACTCAGATTCAGAAAGCTAAATAAATGGGCTTTAAAGTAAAACCAT
The DNA here is from genome assembly GCA_013235015.1 of Araneus ventricosus. Classification (NCBI taxonomy): domain Eukaryota; kingdom Metazoa; phylum Arthropoda; class Arachnida; order Araneae; family Araneidae; genus Araneus; species Araneus ventricosus. The sequence goes on from BGPR01005341.1 coordinate 16,908, forward strand.
AAAAAAAATTGTGAATTTCGACCAAAAGCCGTCTTTCGAACGTAGTCAGATACCTTAAGTAAATACTCACATTTTAGATTATGGTAAAAGTTTAATAATAATTTTACTTTTCGCATTTTTATATTAAAAAGCTTTTTCATTTCTCATTTATTTGCGATCTAAAATTTTCATATTTTCTATGTTTTTAGATAAAAATACGTTCATGTTCTTATTATAAAAAATTGAAGATAAAATTTTCTTCTAATTTTCTCAGAAAATTTCTGCGTGAAAATTAGATGTAAGTGTATGTGTGACGTATTTCTTATAGGTAGGTAAAAATCGCAGATTGTTACACAGCGAATTTACGAAATTCTTTGACAACATATTAATTTAGAAATTCTGGTCAGAAACGTAGCTGAATATAATTACTTACTAATATAGTTTTCACAACATTTCTGTTTGAAATTGATTTAACTGGATTATATGTATGAACTTTTTTCACATGTAAAATTTGCAGATTGTCACACAGAGAATTTTAGAACTTTATTAATTTTCAATCTTTTAATTTAGAAATTTTGATTAGAAACATAACTGAATATAGTTATCGACTAATTTACAGGGCCCCAACGGTCATTGAAAATCCTTGAAAACTCCTTGAATTTTATTTGCCTTACTCAGAGCTCTGGAAAAGTACTTGATTTTTCGTTAGGTCCTTGAAAAATAACAAAATATCCATCCAATATTTTTTGCGACAGAGGAGAAAACCCAGTTTGTTACTTGGTTTTGTCTTGAGAATTCCACCACTAGAGAAAAGGCTGTTTGTTTGGGAAATGCTATCAATCATCAATCTTTTCTCTCTTTGTATTATTTAATATTCAAGACAGCTTAATTTAACAATGCAGTAAAAGTTACCGAGATATTTCTCCGTCGAGTAAAATAATCCTGCAATTATCCTAATGTATCTTTAAAGTAACTGATATATTTGAACAGAATTTTGTTTTAAATACCAATAACCGATTTTCTCTGCAATGAAATCTGTTTTCAAAATGTATGTTATTTAATTTCATAGAACCAAGGAAGAGTCTGTGTTCATGTGAACACAATCAAAACTTAAATAGCTAGACGGATAAAATTTGATACACAGTTTTATCATTGGAATTGTAGATCTGTATATCTGTATCAAATATTTTATTTCAAAAATAAAAATGCTAAATTATTAATTTAATTTAAATTTATCATTTGCATTTTTATGTTTACAATAAACAATTTTATGGTCCTTGAATTTTTTTCTTCAATAAGCGTGGGAACTCTGAAATTTAAATTCATCACAATATGTATATGTGACAGTGGCGAATCCAGGGGGGGGGGCTATCGGGCTACAGCCGAGAGTCAAGCCAGAATTCCTGATTTAATTTAATATCATTACAACTGTTTTTTCTTAATTTCTTTCTTTAAAAAATAATAAAAACGTTTCAACATTGCTTTCTGGCTTGAACGGCTCGAAAATTTTGCTACTTTTGTAGTCATTCCACTTGTACTTGTAGCATCGATGCGGTCGAAGACATTTTTTGGCTAGTTATTTCATTGTAATTTTTATTAAATTATCGAAAGTATTGTATTGTTCTATATGATTCTTATTGTCAGGTGAGTAAAGTCTGTAAAGTTAAAGAGTTTTGGTTTACTTTAGCCTTGAAGATTGATATTCATCACGACGATACAAAGTTTTTATGCCCTCCGCGCCCCCCCCGGGGGACCGGAATCCTAGATTCGCCACTGATATGTGATACATTGGTTATTCTTATTGGTTAAAAATCGCAGACACAGGGAAAATATTCTCTTACAATCTATTAATTCAGAAATTCTGATTAGAAGCATAACTGAACGTAGGTACCGTTTAATTTCTTATTATGGCCTAGGAGACATTTGTAAGCAAATAACTACTTACCTCGTCGTAACTTTCTCTTTCTCCTACTTTCGCAGACAGAATAGAAAACTCTGCAAAGTTCCTCCCGATCGAAAATGTACGCGAAGTTCTAGAACCATTCAGCTGACAGTTTTGAAGAGTATGATCGATGTGAATGTCATTTAAATGTCATTATACACACATACGCATATATACAAATAAAAAAATATCGTCGATTTCTGGCATCTTCAGCCACCGAAAGCGCTAATGACTTATTTGATGAGTTAATGGAAATGCGGTCCGTCGCAATAGGAATTTTGATTTTCATTTTACTACAGCGAGGAGCTGATAAACTGGAATTAGGGGTAACGATTGGCTTTTTAGTGCTAATGATTCGACTACAAGTTCCGAAAATATCATTATATTGATAAATAAATTACTTGAGTAATTATGGCATGAACATGTAATTGAAAAACCGTCCGTCCTATTAGTAGGGAAATAGGAATATTGATTGCTTCATTAAAGACATATCTAGACTTATCGAAGATTTATATGTATTAATCAATATGTATCTGTTTAATTAATAAATTATCGAGCCATGGTAATTCAAATTAACGCATCCAGAATGTGGAGATACATCGTAAAATCTAATCGAGTGATGTAAATTATAACTAATTAGTCTTTTTTCTTTCTTTTTTATAATGTATACAGAGAGAAAGTACTATCACCGTTGTAATATTCGTAACGAATAAAAAAATGTATATTTGTAGAATTATTAAAATATTTAAAGAAAAGAAATTAATTAGATAAAAAAATCGTTTGGTCATAAAAGAAATGAATTTAAAAATATCGTTTGGCTCAAAAAGAAATTAATTAAAAATATCGTTTGGCATAATTCTCCTCTAAAGGTTATAAAAATAGTTTGGCAATGATAATTTTGTCTTTTGCTAAAGTTGCCTAGCAACGGAAAAGAATAATGATGATTGAAGATACAATTCGATGTAAGTCAGTGATGTAAGTGAATGTGTTTGTCTTACATGTTTGTGCTGTGGAAGACGTCCAATAAACATATTACTTTTGATAGAGAAGGCTCCACGATTATTCATGTTATGCTGAAATACATCACACCGTCAAAGAATTCCACATTTGATGAATCTTCACGTTTCAAACCTCTCTTACTCCGAAAAGAAAAAAAAATTGGAATTATGTCTCTGAAAACAATAACTCAAAAACTCAGCGTGGTAAACACTATGAAATTTTGAACTCGGTCTTAACACCAACCTAGTAGATTTCTATACAACTTGGACGAAATCCGTTACGAAGTCTGTTTATCCATTCATGTGTCTATGTGAACGTGATAACCTTAATCCATTAAGGCCCGAGTCGCATTTTTTCAATAATATTTTCTATGTTAATATTTCCTACCTTGAAATCAACTGGAAAAAATACTAAATAAAAATCCTGTCTGAAAAATTTATGTTTTATTGCCCTTCTAAGTGTAGCATCCTAATTTAGACAAAGTCTATAAATCCTGAACACCCCTTAAAATCTAAAGTTATGTGAAATTCCAAAAAGAAATCATATTCTAACAATTGTATATACTGATATGTTTGTTAAATGCAAGTAAACTAATTGGTAAATAATTGAACAAATGTAACCTTTTCTTCTTCACATCGCAAACCAGCGGGAGTGTTCTCCCCTAAACTTTCTCGTATACTTCTCCAAAAAGGTACCGTTTACCCTTCACCAGCGTGGCTAAAAAAATTTCGAACCTACTGTTACCCAGAATCCAATGACTATCAGAAGGTTTTTCATTATAGTGATTGAAAAATATCTAGGTAAAGAATCAAATTCAAAGAGATGCGCACCGATTTTCCACTCTTAACCGGCTCAAGGACAGACTGACGTAATTCTCTCCATAGCTTTCGCGCGCATAGAAAATTGCTTCCAGTACACATGCGCCTGGAGATCACTTTATTTGAAAAGAATCCGTTAATTATACAGACCGACAGACAGTCAACCCTTTCTCGGATTTGGCCTAAAATTTTATACGGACCTATATTCATGATGATAAAACTGTGTACCAAATTTTATCGATCTAGCTATTCAAGTTTTTGAGTTATAGAGTTCGCATGAACGCGGACAGATAGACAGGCAGACCTTCCTTTAATGGATTTTGTCCAAAATTTGATAGAAACCTAAAAATGATGCGTAAATATCACATACCAAATTTCATCACCGTAGCTCTAATAGTTTTCGAGTTATTGTGTTCACAGACAGACAGACATAATTCCAAAATTGTATTCTTCGGACTCAAGGAGGTCTAAAATGTGGAGATTCGTCAAAATCTCGAGTTCGAATTTTTTGACGATTACAATACCTTCTCTTTGCATACTTCGTATACGAGAAAGTAAAAAGGCTACATTATCAACCGAGCGTTTGATATGTGCTTTCATCAACTGGCTATAAAAGAAACGAATACTTAAAAAAACTTTTTTGTAAAATTTTTGTTGGAAAGAAATAATTCCTGTGAGTCTATGATGCAGAAGCGCTCTTAAAACGGGACGCTAGGCATTAATAGGTTAAAACTATGGTTTATGATTTCCCGGCCTTTTTTCCTTCCCGGGAATTTCCGGGAAACCCCGGGAACATAACAGCCATTCCCGGGAATGCATCAAAATTTGAAAAAAATCTAAAAATTAGTTATTTTTAATTCATAGCAATAATATTTACACAAAATAAGGATATTCATAAAAACCGCAATTAATACTCCTTTATACATTGAGCTTAAAAATACAAATAAAATATATTAATTATTCATTTTTAAAGTATGATTTAAGAAAACATAAGAAATCTGTTCTTTTATAATTCAGCCTATTTCTTAGTTTTGTTATGAGCAAACCGGCAGCAGAAAATGCTCTCTCAGCGTCAGCTGATGTTGGAGGAATTGTTTTAAAAACCTCACCCAGTGTTATAATATTTGATGATCGATTTTTCTGTTGGGTCAAACAACAGCAATTCTTGTTTCATTACCTCTCTCAAGCTAGAACTCTTGCTAGTTGAACAACGTAGGACCTTTGTCTGTGAGTGGATCGTTTTACAACGTTACGATCATCGTACAACGTTAAAGATTTCTCTTCCAAAGTTTCCGGGCTCTCTTCTTCTGATTGCGAAGAGTGGACAGTGATTTGTCTTCCTCTCAAAAAAGGCTTGTCATAGTTATTTTAAATGGTTGAATCAAAGAGTTTTTATTTGGTAAACGTGAAAGATCAACAGTAACTGCAGCAGCATCATACTTTCTCCCAAAATTTAGATATTTCATTAATCCAAGTAAACTAACATTACGTCTCTCACTAATTCTTTAGACCAGACATTTCGTATTCTTAGCAAATTTTTTGTTTGTTAAACTCTCCAATAATGAAAGCAAATACTCCTTCGGCAGTTAGCAAAATCGCGTTTCGACTACATAGTTTTTCTAGTCCAATTTTTACTCGCTTCAAGGCTGCTGCAATTGCAGTCAGCGTTTCAAATTCTACATTAGAAAAAAATTGTTCCTTAATGTCGATTAATGCTTTTGAAATTGCTGATTTTATTTCTAAAAATCTTTCAAGCATTTCAAGATAACTATTTTAGCGTGTTTCGGTGTCTAACCAAACCATCTTTTCACAGCCAATCTCTTCTTTCACATAATTTTGAAATTATCATTCTTGAGAGGAGATTTTCTGAATAATTTTACGATTTTTTGTTCCCGGAAATTATACTTGATTCCCTGGAATGCAAAAAGTATGAAAATTTTACGATATCCCCGGGATCCCTGGAAAGAAATCCTAGTTAAAACTCAATGAACGATATCAATGAAATTTGGTGTAGGGTTTTATCATCAGTATTCAAGATCCGTATCACATTGTGGACCAAATCCCTCATAAGGTTAACAGTCTGTAGGTATGTCTATTCGTGTGTACATGAATGTGATATCTGTAGAACGCAACAATGTAGATGGATGGATTTCATCATGTGATCTTTACACCAGAATTGTGTCGAATCTTGGATGGCATTGGTCAAAGAGAAGAGGCTCGAAATGCTTCTTCGATTGTCTTCACTATACTGCGAAACTGAACAAAGAACGTTAACCATTATGTACTATGTACTCGTGAGTCGAGAGGAGAATATCCCTGACGGTTAACCAAATCTACTTCGATCGTCTAAAGCAGAGGTTCCCAACCTGTGGTACACGTATCCCTAGGGGTACGCGAACGACCATTTAGGGGTAAGGGAAATCAAAGTCAAAGCGGAAACAAGAAAACATAAGAAATTAAAAGTTAGAGAATTTTGTTTCTCCAAGAGAATACTTGCTATTTAATAACTATATCACTTGAATAGTTGATTATTGTGAAGTGTAATTTTTAGCTATCCTTATAAATTTTCTTCGGTTTCATTTTTTTGGAGTTGAATTAATACTGTTGTAAAAGCGAAATAAAACGTAAAATCAAAAATAAGTTCTGAAAATCTTATTAATTCGAATGATTTCACTTTTAAGCTAACCTTAACATTATTGATAAAAACATCTTTGCATAAACGGATTTTTTTGAGGGGGGGGAGTTGTATAATAGGGGGTATGCGAAAACAAAAAGAATAATCCAGGGGTACGCGAAAACAAAAAGAATAATCCAGGGGTACGCGAAAACAAAAAGAATAATCCAGGGGTACGCGAAAACAAAAAGTTGGGAACCCCTGATCTAAAGTGTTGATGGCTATATATCATGAGCTCTATTTTCACGAATCTGGGGAAGTTTCAATAAATTTATTTAACGTAACGTTTAACATTCCCTTATACACTGATAGACAAACAGGCAGAAAATCTACTCTTTGACAGACTTTATTCCAGCAAATACTAATATGATAGCGCTTTAAAAGTGTTATGATCGAAAATTAACGCGTACGCACAACATTGCTTTTATGATATCTCTTTCTTACAATAAAAGATATGTGGGGATTTTTTTTTTTGGGGGTAAAGTAGGACAAAATTTTAGCTTAAAACAGAATCTAGAAATTGCTTGAAGCATTCTGTAATTTAAGTTCTGGTCTAGCAATTTCTAAATTTTAAAATTTTGAAAGTTCAAAGATTTTTTTCCCCGTGGAATATACAAATAAACCAATAGTAAGAATTCGATTCGATTCGAATATGCATTCAGAATATTACCTCTCTCCGTTGACCTATTCAGCCCAAAATGTATGTGGTCTTATTGTCAAAAGACCACATACCAAATTTAACTCGTCTAACTTCTTCCGTATTTGAGTCGTCGTGTTTCCTTATTCTCTTGAGACCCAAAGGTATAAGTTTCGACCAATTTTCACAAAAATCGAGATTAACACTCTTGAAAGGATTGTATAACGCTGTATATAATAAATTTAATAATTTTATATTAATTAATATAATTAATTAACCAATATAATTAATTATACATAATTAATAGAAAACAACATGGGACCATCCAAAGCATTGGATAGCGAGGTTTAAGGGCTTAAAATGGAAAGAAACGTTTTTTTTGTGAACAAAACACTAATGTCCACTAAAATGGACGCGGGTTTCAGGAAGTTATACACTGATGGACAAACAGACAGAAAATATACACTTTGGCAGATTTTATCCGGAATTAGATACAGTTTGGATATGGGGTTCCATCATTCTGGATCTGTCTGTTGTTGAGGGGCCGCGGTGGCCTAGTGGTAAGGTCCCGGCGTCGGGACCGGATGCTCCCCCCAGGCTCGAAACCCGATTCCACTGAAGATCTGTCGTGTATTGGGCCTGTTGCAAATTACATCATGCGTAGTGGCCAAACGGCCCAGAGGTGGGACGAGGAAGTTTGGAGAGGGGGTGCCAGCTCAGGTGTTGTCCTCGTCATCTGACCTTGGTTCCAAATTACGAGGTCCGTCCAAAAATAACCCTCGTGTAGCTTCAAAACGTGACGTTAATATAGCTAAACTAAACTATATGCTGTATCATGCGCGAATATGGACAGAGGAAAACAACTTTAAATCCAAAAATGTGTTTTTCGGTCTCGGGGAGACATGAAGACTCATCAAATGTGGAGGTTGATTTTCCTTTTTGGCGATTACAGTACTTTTCTTTGTGTACTTCGTATACTTTGAAGTAAAAAAAATCCCGAAGTAAACTCAACGATAGGAATAATGTTTATTTTATTGCATATTTGTGTTAATATTATTATATATTTAATACCTATCTCTAATACCTTAAATGTTCTAAGTATTACTATATTTAATACCTAGAACTATAATAAATACACAGCAAACTTTTTTATATCGGTTCCAAAGTTCATCAGAAATATAATTAGGATTTTTAAGAATATAGGGGGAGAATGGTGTTAAACCGGGTACCCTTGATTCTGGAGCTATTATTTTTCCCATCTAGCAGACACATACTGAAGTACACTCTAATAGTCAAGAAAAAGGAACAGTCATAGTGGCGTGTTGTAGCTGTTGAATTCAATGATTCTGTGAAGGTTTATTTGTTTTGAGACGTCAACTCGCGAATGTTCGTTTGATTTTAACAACTTATTAACTGTAATTATTATTAAATTAATAATCATTACAGTTATAAAAACTATATTTAGTCCAGCTTATTATACATTTACTAAGGATTTATACCCTATCAAACAATAAGGATTTACTTCAATAATCGGGTGGTTCTATTTCGTTTCTTATAACCTCTGCACTCTGGGTAAAACCGGGTACTCCAAGTGGCGCAAGACCGGGACAGTCAGTATTGATGATTCCTCCGGTTAAGACGATAAAAACACATCAGTCGTTGATTCTTTATATTTTAATGAGGTATTTTCCAATTTAAATAAAGGAGAAAGGTTAATCCAGTGTAAAAACTGTCTTAGCTGGGCCTACGAAAGCTGCAGTGGCGAGGAGGAAAAAGACAACTGCTTTTCATGTGAATTTTGTAACTAATATTCTTAAATTGTCAAATAAACCAAAAATGATTTCTACTTTTCCACTGAAAATCGAGTTTTCCTAATTTCCCGTAACTTTAATAAACCCGGTTTTAACCCAATAGTGGGTTAAAACAGGGTAGTTTGAGTTTTTTTAATATAAAAATCATTGATAAAACAAGTAATGAAACTATGACTTTTCTGGAAAGATATATTGTACTGCGATAAACAATGAATATTTTAATAAAATTTGACAAGCTCTGTGTCGAATAGTTTAGCTCCATCAGGACTTCGAGCCTTAGCTACCTAGTTTTACCCCACTTTCACCTAAATTTTTAAAACAATTGTAGCCTGATATCCATAGTAATAATAAAATAATGTTTTAAATTGTATTGGAATATCTCTAAGTTGTTATTTGATTATTTTCATGCTTGGATGCTATTTAAATACTTTTTAAAGTTTTTTTTAAATATAATGTCTAATGCATGAATGTCTTGATAACCATATTAGTTAGAAATGTTAATGTTAACTCTGGTTCGTTTTCATGGAATCCTGAGTTAAAATAACAGGAAGTGCAATAACCATTTAAACCCGATGCGTCATTTGTGATGTAAAGCTCTGTAGGATAAACACGAAACCTCAAGATTTCTGAGGAGGGTTTTCTAAACCACAGGCCTTTTCTGAACTTAGAAAAATATAATTTTTATGACTTATGTAGCTTGAAAATGAGTCTAAAAATGATTGAGAAACTGGTCGCGTTTTCATTTGAGTTATTCTAAATACATTGCTTAATCATTTCTGAATGCGACTTCAGGTGTTAATACTTTTACGTTCGGTTTCAGCGATAGCAGCTTAATTAAATCTTTTTCTAGGGGAAGGTCGGGTAGTATCGGACATGCGTCGTTTCTTACATTTGCTGAAGGAGGCGGGACGAGTCAAGACACCAGGGTGAAGGTTGAAAGTTCACATGCCGCCATATTTAGTCAAACGGCAGTGTTGTCGACACGTGGCAGAAATTTTGTTTTTTCAGCAGTTTTTTGAGTGGAAGAAAATAACTTCAGGTTGTCATAGCTTGACTGAAAGTGACTATAAGCTTGTTTTTGTTTATTGTTGAAAACAAAATTTATTGTCTTTAAAGTTGTAGGCTATAAATCTCCTTAGGCTTACTAATACGTATGTTGTAACCGATGTTTTGTTCCATGATGTTTTGGGTTGTATCGGACCAGGGTTTCCAGATTCAAATAGCAAAATAAGGCCAAAACGTCTTTAAAATAAGGCCAAAAAGGCCAAACTTGAAAATTTCATTAAAGCGCACATTTCTCCCTTGTTTCTTATAGGAAAATAACTATCCTTCATGAAAAGGAATCCCATATTGGCATATGTATAATACTGTTCTATTAAACTAAAATTTAAATGGCTTATTTTTAACATGTACATGCACGATTTTGAAAAAAGAGAGAAAAAGAAATTCTGTTCTTGCCGGTCCAGAATGAAATATATCAACTCCTCTTAACAACAACGTTCTATATTATTTTCAAATGTAATTATAATAAATAAAAAGTTCTTTCATATTCATAGTAAATGACTAACAGTAAAAAAACCCCATTAATATTTAAAAAACTGATTTCAGACTTATAGTAGATGGCTGAGTTTCTAAAACGTGATAAAAATATCATAAGTACACTGCTTTTAGTTTCGATGTTATTTAAATAGCTGACACCGAAATCCAACAGCAATTTAACAAGAGTTTTCAAAATACTGTTTTTGAAAACTTTTTTCTATTCCTTAGATTTGACATTAAAAAAATTCCTAAATTGCTGTAGATAGTTATATTTCAAACAATACCGAAATTATGGACATAAATACTTTTTCTTCTTTTTTCTTTTAATAGATAATGTGATGTCCTCTTTCCATTCCTCTCCCTCTCTTTCAAATAATAATAATATTTTACGCCTTTGTGTCGAACTTTTCTTAAAAAAATTCGACTATGAACAGAATCGAATAAAACAGAAAAGGTTGTTCTTATATGCCGTGCAGAGACAAACATAGCTTCTGCCAGAGGCATTCTGACTAATACAGTCTGAAGAAAGGGGACAGAAACCTTTCTTATCCTGGAACTACTTCGTTTGATAGCTCACTGTGGGCCATTTGAAAAGTGTAGTATCAAAAGTTTATTAGAAAAATAGTAAAATTATATATTAAGAATCGTTATGAAAGTCATAAGAAAAAATAAAGCACAAAAATGGTCAAAAAGGAATTTAAGGTCAAATGAAAATTCCAAGGCCAAGGGCTTTTAAAAAAGACAAAATTTGGTCTTAAAAAGGCCAATATGGCAACCCTGTATCGGATGCAATGGTGCTGCCACATCTACCGCAATTTTGAGCTTGCCCGGTCCTTTAAAACCAGTAGCAGACGAACAGATGGAGGAAGTTGGAGCAGTCTTGGAAAATGATGGCAGTATAACTACCTCTCTTATTGAGGATTTTCCTAAAACAACTGCATCTCAAGATCTTTCAGGAGATATATCCATTTCTTATCAGTTCCAATAAAGATAGAAAAAGGAAAAAATCAGTTCAAGTAAAAAGATTAAAACTATTTATACCTCGAACATCCAAAGAAGACCTGAAAATGGAGGCAAAAATTGAACTAAAATCTGAAGAAGAAAAGAGAGAAGAAGGCGAAGAGACTCATTGCATCATCATCCCGGACTCACTGCACCTGGATTCAGTGTCGGATTTGCGAAGGCTGGGCTCACGAAAATTGAGCCGGTCTTGAAGGAAACAATCTGTTTATGAATGTGATGTTTATTTTACCAAAAAAATGTTAACACGTTATGTATTTGTCTTTAAAATGATTTTTTTTCAAATACTGATAACTTCTAAATTTTTCTTATTTATACCTCTTTCTTATCATATATTAACCTAGTTTTAAGATCTGTAATTTGTACTGTTATAAATTTCTCAAAAATAACTCTGCCTAATAATAAAAAGTTGTCTGTGGAACCAAAAGTAATTCTCTTCTTGCATACATTTCTCATGTCCGATACAACCCGCCACAAGTAAAATTGATAAGAAAGTAATGACTATAAAAAGTGTGAAAAAACGATTGATATTTTTATCTTCGGAAAACGTGTGTTAAAATTTGCTTTCATCCCAGATAGCAAAGAAGGTTGCGGAAAGGTTGCCATTTCACTTTCCATAGGCTGTCCGCGAAAGCATTTCCGCGAAAACCGTTTAGGAAACCATTCCCGCAAGGTTTATATAGGAAAGCTTTTTATGAACTACCTCACCGAAAAGGTTTGAACGACGAGTCTGCGAAAGCATTTCCGCGTAAACTGTTTCGGAAACCATTGCCGAAAGGTTTACATAGGAAAGCTTTTCATGAACTACCTCACCGACAAGGTTTGAACGACAAGTCTGCGAAAGCATTTCCGCGCAAACCGTTTCGGAAACAATTCCCGCAAAATTGACGTAAGAAAGCTTTTTATTAACCACCTGTCCTATCGTGTGTAGCCTCGTCCGGTATAGTGGTTACTGCGTTCGCGAACGCGAGTTCGATCCGCGGCTGAGAGGAGTTTGAAGTTTTGTCACAATCTACAATCTAATCGTACAAGTAACTTCAATTAAAAATTAGATTAATCAAACTAACTGAAATTAATAATTAAGATTTCCACAATTAATTGACATTCCAGATGACGTCAGAAGAAGGGGGATAAAAAAGGGGGTTGGACCCCTCTGTTTGGCTTTGAAGGGGGTGAAAAAAGAGGGTTTGGACCCCTTTTTGGCTTTGAAGAGGGGGTGAAAAAAAGGGGGTTGGACCCTTCTCTAAGATTACGGCTTCGGAGGGGGGAAGGGGAGCTCTATTTTGTCCGCCGAAGGAGGGCTCTTAACAACCTTTTGAAAGGCCTGAAACAAGCTTGAGGAAAGCCTAAAACAAGCTTGTAATAAAAGCTTGGGGAAATCTTAATGAAAACCTTATAGAAAACCTTGTTTCTTGTTGACTAGCGAACCTTTCCGCTTACCTTGCCGAAAGGTTCAACCCTTGTCATGGAAACCTTTGTGACAACCCTTTACCCTTGCCGACGACAAGGTTTCCAAAGCCTTTCAGACAAGCTTTCTCTGCTATCTGGGATAGAACATTAAAGTTTTATATGGAATATAATCTGGTCCAACTGAGCTGTAAAATTATTTTATAATATAGGAAAAGCTTAGGTGTCCGATAATACCCGACTTTCCCCTAATAGCTTAGCTAGAAATTCTGATGTCCGAAATCAGCAAAGATATGTCATTTCTTTTTATTCATAACGATTTTAAATTGAAAACTGATATTTTCTAGCGTCCTTTGGAAGCAGTGGGAACCTGAAGGAACTTCGTCAGAATTATAGGACAAATATCCTTCATCTTTAAGGCCATAACCTAATCTCAAATGCTAACCCAACTGAAAGGATTTATCTTGAGTTTAGGTTTCCAATGTTTGACATCTCTTTTAGCTAAAGGTATCTGTGGTTTCCTCACTGATTAGGTGTACACTACTCGCGAGATGATGGGGCTTGCTGTTTAAGCAACATGCTAACAGTGTCGTTGATTAGGTGTACACTGCTCGCTCAGTGATGGGGCTTGCTGTTTAAGTGACATTCTAACAGTGTTGTTGATTAGGTGTACACTACTCGCGCAATGATGGCGCTTGCTGTTTAAGCTACATGCTAACAGTGTTGTTTTTTAGGAAGTTCAGTTGTTGCTATTCATCCGGTCTATCTTCATTGTTTCAGACAAACTTTCTGTAATAGCGGATCGCGATCTCGAGTCGAGTCGCGTAGAAAAGCATTAAGAATTGATGAAATTTTCAAGGCGCTTTCTTTGTTCTAATTCTGTGAGAAATATCAGCAAGAATAATCAAGAAAATCGTCTTGATTAAAACTTTTCATGATAATATTTTGAAAACTGTTTTACTTCTGCCATTTCTTTTACTCCTCATTAATTAACGCAAATTTTTTTGTTTATTTTCAATTTCGTAGTCGGGATTAAATTTTTAGATGAAAATGGAGTTGCAGGAAAATTCTTTTTTATTCGAAAAGGAGGTTGGGAATGAAATCAGTATTAGAACACCTGGTGTAAGTTACGATCAAAAGGGAGGGTCAGAATATTTTTTAAATAATTTTAAAAAGACTACACACATCTATAAGTGCAAAAGAGGAAAGTCCACTCCTTTCCAAAGTCTAGTTGAAGGTTCAAGTTTTGTTTAGGATTCTATTATTTGGTACGTACAGGATTGTCTGTAAGGAAAATGCGATTCTGAGGTCACTAATAAAAAACATGCAGCAACCGGCTTAGCAAACTGTTTAACAATACCGATAGACTTCATAACAAGCGAATGAGAAGTTCATGACCTCCATTAACAATGCACCTGCTTACTTGTACGATTCTCCTTCAGGACTGTCATTTAGTTATGTGTCATTGCTGCCATTAAGTCTGATGTGTCACGAAGGTCTTTTATCAACAGATCTTCTCTAATGAGGTCGAATGAAAAATTTTATACTCGATAATAAGAGGAATCCAAATTAGAATATGAAAGATATATATATACAGTAGAACCCCACTAATCCGAAATTCCGGTGAATCCGAACCGATTTTATTTTCGAAAATTATATGCAATTGAAAAGATTACCTGAAAAGATTTAAATATACATACTGAAAACAAAAAGCACTTTTTCAGCATGCATAATTTTGTACACATTAAAGAAACTAATGCAATTCGCCGTAAGATAAGGTCACTTCATACAGGAACACATCCATTATTCTAATGAAAAGGGGAGACATATTCTCTTTCTATTGCTTTTGAATAAAATAATTAAAGAGAAAGTAGTACTGAGTACTTATAACTTACATTTTTTTTAGCACACATCTTTTTCTTTCCTTATCGGAATTTCGGGTAATCCGAATTTTTTGTAATCGGAACAGGCACCGGTCCCAATTTATTCGGATTAGCGGAGGTTCTACTGTATTTTTAATTCTTTTTGTATAATAGTATTTTTGGAAGTTATTGCCCTTAAATGCCCAAACCTTGTTTATGTTTTAATTAATTCAAGCTATAGATAAGATTTTTAAAAAACGACCCAGAAGCACATTCTCCCATCAAAGTATATTTGTGCCACATTTGTTATCTCTAGGTGAAAGAGTTTGCCCTGCAAAACACTTATAGATATACATACGCAGACACGCATCCGCATTTACTATTAGTCATAAAATATAGATGTAACTGTAATTAAAATTAATTTACTGATAAAACTTCCAAGGTATAAACATATTTTAAGTAATATTTTCTGTCCAATTTCTATGCGACTCAAGAATTGTGGGAAATTTATGGGTATTTAGAGGACTTCCTACGTAAGAGCATGATACTGAGTATACATTTCACACAATTTTAAAACAATATGAAAACGAATATTTTATTTGAACAGCTATTTATGACGTGCGAATTTATTCCTTATATGTTGTATAGCAACTAGAAAATCACCCGTCATGGTACGACGGGTGCAAATTTCCTCTTCATTCGAGAGATTTGCCGCCAAATTTGACGTGTTTAAATAAGTATAGATGCGAGAGAAATGTTTAACATTGATTGAAAACAAATGAAATAAATATGTTTTATGACAGGAAATATTTTTTTATTTACATATTTCTTTATTCAAAAAACCTCTTGGTAAACAACATTTCGTGTGAAGTATTTTTCGTTATTTAACAATTTTATTATAACTCAATAACCATGAAATTCTCAGCCTGTCAAACGTAATTCAAAAGTTAAAATTACAAAGGAATTCTTTTTCGAAATTCTAATCAAAGCAAAGCACTTCTCTGCTGGTCAAACGTTGCCAAAAAATATTATCAAATTATATCATCACGATTGCAATAAATAATCAGATGCATCGTGGCGTCCAAACTATATCACGCGCATGATGTACCACTGACGTAATTTACTACTTTCTATTAAAAAACGGAAACTAATTTGAAATATAGGATTAACATAATTTAAAATTTCTCGGGAACTATTGATCATAGCGAGATAAATGTGATATCAATCGATAGAAAATTTTATTCACTATTTTAGAGCTATTAAATTTGAAATTAGAACGACAACTACTCTTTTAAATTTAAAATTACTGAAATTTAGGTTCTCTAACAATGAAATAATGCTCTTTAACGTCTCGCAGTGCCAGGGCGCCAATTTTATTGTTGGTGACGACTGAGCGTTACTGGATCTGGGCTATTATATTAGTAATGCTTCCTTCTGAAAACCTTACCAGTGGATGTGCCAGTAAAAATACATATCGGAAAGATTAGATTCGCATCCATAAGTATACTAAGGCAATTTGGGGGAGGACTTCGCAATTCTGAGCTTTGGTCAAACAACGAGGACAACCCCGGAGGCGGCACCTTTTCTCTCAAACCTCTACGCCACACAGGGCAGGATGTTTGTCTCCAACTGATTTAATGTACGCCAGATCGGAGCATGTGGTGGATTTTAAGTGAAGCCGGGTCTCGAACCCGCGGCCCTTTTTTCTGGGAGTCGAAGCTCAACCGCTGACCAAGGCCTTACCTGAAGGAAAAGGTCTCATGATTGGATAGTTTTTTTTATATAGTTTTATTTATATTACGTCCCGTTTTGAAGCAACACGAGAGGTAATTTTAGGACGGACATCCTAATTTTGAACCACGGTCAGATGACGAGGACAACACCTGAGCTGGCACACCTCTCTCCAAGCTTCCACGCCACACCAACGGGAGGACGTTTGGCCACTACGTATGATTTAGCGTGCAACAGGCCCCATGCACGGCGGATCTTCAGTGGAATCGGGTTTCGAACCTGGAACCCTCCGGCCCCAAAGCCGAGGCTTTGCCAGGGAGACGAGAGAGTGTGCCCAAAAGCGTTTTCTAAAACGAGCACATCAAGCGCGAAGTAATGTCTATCGGAAGATAACTCTTTCACTTCCACTTGAGTGACGCGTCTGCAGATTGGCACTGCCTAAGAACTGGAGGATATTTGGTTGTTATTTATGTGAAACTTAATAATTCGACCTATCTCGCTTAAGGAGCTGAAACTATAGATTTTAAGACAGTACCACATTTTTATTACATTTTGCAGCGATTTTTTACTTTCTCGTGTACGAAGTATACAAAGAGAAAGTATTGTAATCGTCAAACAATTCGAACTCAAGATTTTGACGAATCACCACGTTTTAGACCTCCCTGAGTCCGAAAAACACAATTTTGGAATTCTGTCTGTGTGTCTGTCTGTCTGTGTGTGTGTCTGTCTGTGAACACGATAACTCGCAAACTATTAGAGCTACGGGAATGAAATTTGGTATGTGGTCTTTAAACATAATTTGTAGGTTTCTATCCAATTTTGGACAAAATCCGTCAGCGGGAAGTCTGTCTGTCTGTATGTCCGAAGTCATGCGAACGCTATAACTCAAAAACTTGAATAGCTAGATGGATAAAATTTCGTACACAGTTTTATCGTCATGAATGTAGGTCCGTATAAAGTTTTGGGCCAAATCCGTCAGAGAGTTGACTGTCTGTCGGTCTGTATAAGCGCATCTCCAACAAGTCCGCTATCTCCACGCGCATGCGTATTGAACGCAATCTTCTGTGCACGATATTTATTGACTCCTGCTTGGCGCTTTTGTTTTCATCCGATCCTCCATCATCAGATTCTCCATGCGCATGCGTACTTGGTAGCAATCTGTGCACGCGGAAATATTGTCCTTGAGCCAAAAAAGAGTAGAAATCGGTACGCATTTTATCGGAACGCATCTCTTTAAATTTGATTTTTTACCTAAATATTTTCTGATAGTCATTGGATCCTTGGTTACAATAGGTTCGAATTTTTTTATCCACGCGTGGGGAGGGGAAACAGCACCTTTTTCGAGAAGTATACGAGAAAGTTTAGGGGAGACCACTCCCGCTGGTTTAAATCGAATTTTGTGCGTTCTGATCTTAGATCAGAACGCACATATGTAATAATGTCTACATGTTAACGGTTAAGGAGATGAGTTAAACAGCAAAGACACCTGAAAAAGTAACAACGTATCAGTACCTTCTTTTGTAGTTTTTTTTAAATTTTTAACCATTAGCTTATGCATGTTATTTTTTTTAAAAATAGTATGCTATTTGACAAAACATAGAAAATAAAAGTTGTCACGGCAATAATAAATTGAAATACCTGTATTACATTATGCGTGTTACGTGAGAAAAAATTCTGTTTAGCGTATTTTCCTCTAAACTAAGGTGAGCAGACATCTCGGATTTAAACATTATTCCGGGTATGACTTGAATTTGAATTAAATATCCCAGATTTTCTCGATTTAGCTCATAAGTAAATAGCCGATATTACAAAAGGGTTAACTAGATTTCATTTTAAAATGCGAGTTAAAATATTAATTTTGAGTGAAAGTGAATTCTCCTTTCCATCTTTGACTGTAATATAGTGACCAAACATCTCGGATTAGGCAAAGCCGTCGCGATTTTCGATTCTTCGTCTGTCCTAGAAAAATAGTCTGGGATCAATAGTGTTCTGTATTTGAATTAATTAATAGAATTAATTGTATTTCCGTATTTGAATTAATTAATAGAATTAATTGTATTTCCGTATTTGAATTAATTAATAGAATTAATTGTATTTCCGTATTTGAATGAATTGTCCTTATTAGTGAATAGTTCATATTGGAAAAAACTAATCAGATTTTATTTTTAAAAAGTTAGCATCTGAAGAATTCTTTTACCTAAATTTTAGTGTACCTAGAATAGGGCCTCCTTAATAATAGTTGAATAAGCCTGGTGAAATAATAGTAAAAGTAATAGCAAAATATTTTGTTTATGCTTTATTAACTCCACTACAATTTTTTTCGTTTTGAAAATTTATATAATTAACTATTTCATTGCTCCTGATTTTTTTTAAATTAATTTTTTTAACGTAGGACTACGTTCCTCCCATTGGGGTCTCAGGAAGGAAATTGATTCATGCGCCAAAAGGCCACCAAACTTGGTATGGGAGATCCTCTATATCTCTGTAACTACATACGTTAAAACATAACTAATGTCTTATTTTAGAAATAAAGGGTAACAAAAGAAGTTACAAAAAAAGAAATTGAACATCGGAATTGTAGTTCAGCGACAACTGAGTCGCAAAGTTGGGCAAAAATACGCATGAATTGGTGATGCGATCCTCTATATCTCGGTAACTGCATATGTTAAAAGCATAACTAATGTCTTATTTCAGATATAAAGGGTAACAATAGAAGTTACAAAAAAATTTGAAAATCGGTACTGTAGTTCAGCGACTACTGAGTCGCAAAGTTGGGCAAAAATACGCATGAATTGGTGACGCGATCCTCTATATCTCGGTAACTACATATATTAAAAACATAACTAATATCTTATTTTAGAGATAAAGGGTAACAACAGAAGCTACAAAAAAAAACTTTATTAAACTTAAAAACTTAAGCGAAACTTCGAGAAACAAAAGAGTCACGCGAGTAAAGTAGTCCTACGCCTTCAACATCAGCGGCTGTTTGAAAAAAAACAGCCTCCTGTCACTTTTTTTTTATCTATCGGATCTTTTCGCTTCCCAAAAACAGCGCCTCGGTTTGTGTACTCGGGTTTTAAACCGTCTCGGATTGAAACTCAGAAAATGTGACCTCTTTACCTTGAGGTGTATATTCACACATGATACCGGAGTCTGCTCTATTTCAGAACGCAGAATTTCATTGTTAATCCTAACTATTCCTTCTTGCTCCACTTTCCACTAACTATCGCAAACACAAAACTACGATGCAACAAATGTGAAGGCAACAAACAATACACCGCGAACGGGTTACGGCAATCTCGAACTCCATCTACCAGCGGAATTCTAATGAACAGGTGTTTATGAAGGCCCGCGGAACGGCGTTAGGTAAGAACAGAGCAACGGCCCATTCTCGTAACGCTCTCTAATTAAGTGGAACTGTGTACACGACTCAGAAGTGTGACAAGACTGAGGAGTCGTTTCCTCGAAAACGACCTTCGCGATTGACCACTGACGTTTCTGCTCGCAGCGTGCGGGGGCCTTGTTCGCGTTACGCACCAGGCGCGCGCACTTCGACCAAAAACAAACAAGTGCGTTAAGTAAGCAACGATGTGTCAACCCTCTCTCTCTCTGTCCCGAGAGACAAGCGGCATGTCTAATCCTTCATTCTTAGTCATTTTTTCGATCTTGTGATTCAAACCCGATATCCGGCATATCGCAGAAATGCATCGGTAGGCTTGAGAAACCAAAAGTGGCGGCGATAAGACAGCCTCTTTTTGTTTGTAATGGGATGAGTATGTGTGGTTTTCTGGACCACGGCAGGTGATAAAATTGTTACGTGGAAATTATCTATTAAATGTAGAATGAATTGCGAATTCTGTGAAGGAAAATGCGTTATTCGTTTTTAAAACTAATTTTATCTTTTCTCAACTTGATCCTCAATTTCTAATGGATACCGACGCTTCAGACCTCCTCGGGTCCGAAAAAAGTATTTTGGGAATATATCATAACTGAAAATTTCGGCGAGTTAGATGGACGAAATTTGACATGTGGTCCTTACAGAACGCCGCCCCATCCCCATTGCTTGATGCCATCACGGCAACCGAGAGTTTTTATCAAGTTTAGTTTAGTTGTATTAACGTCCAGTTTAGAAGACAACACGAGGGCTATTTTAGGACGGACCTCGTTATCTTGAATCTCCGTCAGATGACGGGGACGAGACCTGAGCTAGTGCCCTCTCCAAACTTCCGCCCGACATTTGTTGGTTAAGGCAGTGGCGAATCCCGGGGGGGTATCGGGCTACCGCCCCCCCCCCCCTCAGAGGCAACCCAGAATTCTTGATTTTATTTAACATCATTACAACTTTTTTTTCTTAATTTCCCTCTTTTTAAAAAATAATAAAAATATTTCAGCATTACTTTCTGGCTTGACAGGCTCGAAAATTTTCCTAATTTTGTAGTCATTCCACTCGTACTTGTAGCTTTGACGCGGTCGAAGACACTTTTTGGCTAGTTATTTCATTGTAATTTTTATTAAATTATCGAAAGTATTGTATCGTTTTTTATGATTCTTATTGTCAGGTGAGTAAAGTCTGTAAAGTTAAAGTGTTTTGGTTTACTTTAGCCTTGAGGTTTGACATCCATCAAACGACGATCATGACGATACAAAGTTTTTATCACCTCTTAAATTCACGAGGAAACTCAATCCAATTTGCATACAGCGATTCCTAACCATCTGTTTTTATTTGTTACGCAGAATGCCAGATTTGCTTTAAAAAGTCTTCCATGTTAGGTCCTTCGTGCAAAAGTAATTAACGAACAAAATCATTACTTTCTGCTTCACGAGCAGATAATCCGCTTTAACGGTTATTCGATTCTAAGTTATTTTTGTGATCCATCTCACTAAATACATTATCTTGTCAGCCCTATTTATTTGAGTAACACATGAATGAATGTTTCGATTACACGAATAAATCTTCTCTGACCAAAATTTGCTCTCATGAAACAAATGTTATATATTTCCTCTGTGATATTCGTAACAAATAATTTTAAATTCTTGGAATGAATGTTTGATGTGTTAGTTGTTTTACTTATGAATAAATATGTTATTGCTATTAGTACATATACTATTTCAAAGTAAGAAATTAATTCAATAAAAAATCGTTTGGACATAAAAGAAATTAAATAAAAAGATCGTTTGGCACCAATATATTTCTAATGGTAATAATAAAAGTAGAATCGCAACGCCATATTTGATTTTAGCGAACGTTGCCTAGGCAACGGAGAAGAAGAAATGCTATTAAGGATGAATTCGAGGTCAGTGAATGTAATGAGTGTGATGTATATGGTTGTTTAATATGTCTATCTTTGTGGGAAGTATAAATAAATATCTTATCTTTGTAAAGAAGACGCATCATGCTTCACCCAATACAGTAAACCCTTCTTAGTTTAATACAGTATTAGTCGCCATTGGTGACCATCTTGTTCGCTGGGAATATATAAAAATTGATTGTGTTTAATTTCGATAGAATATTTTAAGCATAATTTTGTACTTATGGTTCCCTTAAAGAAGTATTTTAAAACTTCAAATTGTGATAGTCAAGTAAGCCGTTGTAATATTCGGTAACGTAATAAATAAATAAATAAATATATATATATATATATATATATATATATATATAATATAT
The DNA here is from genome assembly GCA_013235015.1 of Araneus ventricosus. NCBI lineage: Eukaryota > Metazoa > Arthropoda > Arachnida > Araneae > Araneidae > Araneus > Araneus ventricosus. Next base: position 38,992 of record BGPR01005341.1, read on the forward strand.
ATATATATAAATTATATTATATATATATATATATATATATATATATAAGTATATATATACTATATATATATATATTTGTGAAATATTAAAATATTTGAAGAAAAGAAACCTAATTAGATAAAAAAAATCGTTTGGATTAATTCTTTCTAAAGGTAAAAAAAATAGTGTTTCAATGATATATTTGCCTTTTGTTAACGTTGCCTAGCAACGGAAAATAATAATGAGGATTGAAGATGGAATTCGATGCAAGTCAGTGATGTAACGTTTGTGATGTAAGTGTTTGTGTTTGTTTTACATGTTTGTGCTGTGAAAGACGTCCAATAAATATATTATTTTTGATAAACTTGTTTGATTCTTCATACTATGCTAAAATACATCACACCGTGTAGCCTTTCAGCTGTTCAGCTCATTGAGCACATGAACGTCCCTAATGGAATCAAGTCACATGACGTTACTGCCACACTGCGCATTACCACAGCCCATATTGGATTAAACGGAAATAACTGTAGATCAGCCTCTTATTACTATTACAATATCAAGTGTCCTTCATTTCACACATCATCAATATTATTGTATAGCATAGAAACATTGCATTGCGTTGTAGCATTGTTATACTATAGAAACATTGCACTGTATAGTAGCATTCTGTAGTATAGATGCAACCTACGAGTGTCCTTGCAGGTTAAGGCTGGCATGGCCGAGGAACATGAATCGGAGGAAGAAGACTATGGGTTCTATCCTGTGGTTGTGATCTTAACTAGCATTATTCCGCAACTGGCAGACCAACGTGTTCTTTAGAAACGAATTGCTAAATGCGATCGGGATGGATCTGGAAGTACAAAATGGAACTCATAATTGAGTCAGTATCTCCTGAAAGTACATCAGGAAGGCAACCAACCTACTTCCATTTATAGGAATTAAGTTTTCCTTCTGTCTCAGGTGCTATCCAGGTACCTAGGTTGATCAACAAAAGATGACACACTTTCCTTTTATCACCAGTCTTTGACACGTGGACTTCGCTAGAAATGCTAAATCAAATATAGCTAGAGCCAGTACTACAACCAGTATAAAAATATGAAGCAATTTCCTTAAACAAGAGATATGGAAACTATGAAGAATAAAACATTATCCCATGTTTTATTATTGCGAATGATTGGGCAAATTTAGCATTTATTTAACGAGTTTAGGACTGTCGAATTTGATAGAAAGTTTCGCTTAAAAAAACACTCGATTATTACAATCTTTATACACATCTTGTAAGTCTTGCCAAGCATCGGGATACATTAGCCAGTTACCATTTTGACGTAGACCTACGTCTCTCCATAGTGGTCTAATGGTGTGTCGGGAAAGGAAAAAATTACGACGCTTTTCGTGGTATTTTTAAACGCTTATAGCTCCGCAACCAAATAACACAAAAAGTTGGTTTTAGTTTCATTGAACAGAGAAAAGTGGTCACTGAAGATTACAAAAAGAATTTTAGAATTTGGAATTACTATTTAGTCACTGTCGAGCTTCAAAGTTGGTGAAAATCACTAAAAATTTTGATGACGTCACAGAGACCGATGCGCGTGCACGCATCGGTTGTGACGGTATATTAACTGGATTTTAGCAGATTAATAATTCATTCATCTCAGATTAATTAATTCATTTAACAGAGAAGGTCATAGAGCATAGGTCATAGACACATAGAGCTACTTTAGTCACAGGAAGTCACAGTTGAGTAATCGATTAATTAACTGTCCTTAATTAATTATTATTAACAATTGTGGATTTAATTGAGCTGTCCTTTCCATCGATTTAATTGAGTTGAGTTGGTTTTAGTTTCATTTAACAGAGAAAGGTGGGCATTGAAGATTGCAAAAATAATTGTAGAATTTGTAATTTCGGTTTAGTCACAGTCGAGTTGCAAAGTTGGTGAAAATCACGAAGAATTTTACGTAGATAGAGTCATATAGTCACTATAGACTATACAGTTAATAGCCACATAGAGCTACTTTAGTCACAGAAAGTCACAGTTGAGTAAGGTAAGTAAGTCTACGCCCCTCAATCCCAGTGGCCGTTTATTTTTTTTCAATTCCTACTATTAGTTCACACTCTCCCTATACCTTGTTCAAATTTTGCAATCGATTTAAAACTAACTTCCCTATGAGCTGGAGACTTGAAACTTTAAACATAGCTCAGAACTAGATGACAATGCAATATTAATTCGCTTTCTTGTGTGTCTGTCTGTTTGTCTGTCTGTCATTTCATATTTTGCATGACGCATGCGCAGTACGTTTTTCATTATATCTCGAAAACTATCAACATCACAGACTTGGTTCTTGGGTATATGGATGGCCCATGGGATCATCGAGGCACCTCCATATTTTAGCCATATCTTTGCGCATGCGCAGTACGTTTTTCATTATATCTCGAAAACTATTAATTATTAAATTAGGAATTGACTTTAAAATTTTTTTTATATTACTTGTTAAGTGCTTCTCTTCGTTCTTTACTTTAGAGTGTCTTTTATGGCTGATTAATTCATTATATTACGTCTAAATTGGTGGCTATACTAAGAGCTAATGAAGAGGGAGCTCGTAATTTCGAAAAGCGAAGAGCCGAGGTCTAATTGCAGTTTACCTGAAATCTCCATTATTCCTGTGCACAGGCATTCCATTGCTGATATTTCCTTCGCATGAATGCCTTTCCCGGCGGGACGCTGAATAGCTCCTGACATTACACCACCGTTTACCATTCGTGCTCGATACTACGGTGTTTCCATTGAATGGCACTGAAAGCGAGAGGAAATCGCGTGGCGGGACGTATGCTAAGTGTGTCAGAGAGACGACAAAAGAGAGCGCTGTCACGAGAAAGCAGGTTCTGCGGAGCGCGACATCCACCGCGGCCTTTGTATCTTTTCAAACACCCAAGAGGTGACTCATGCGTTATACAGATCAAATTGTACGCAAGGGAAATAAAAACGCCTTGAAAGTGCCGCAAAATACCTTGAAATGGGGTATTCAATACATCTGGAGAGTTTTTTGACCAAACATGGACCTGAAATTTCCATCGAATGAATTGGTGTCGGGCAGCTTTTGTTTTTACACTATTGTTTTAATGGCTTTTACTATTACCTCGTGTTAACTAATGCATATGAAAGTATGTTAGCCCGTACAATTACTAATATAATAGCACAGATCTGTCTCTCGGTAACGCTCGGACGTCACCAACAATAAAACTCGCGCCATAGCGTTGCGAGACGTTAAACCGCATTATTTTATTGTTAGAGAACCTAAATTTCAGTCATTTTAAATTTAAAAGAGTAATTGTCGTTCTAATTTTAAATTTAGTGGCTCTAAAATAGTGAAATAAAATTTGCGATTGATTGATATAAAATTTATCTCGCTGTGATCAATAGTTCCCGAGAAATTTTAAATTATATTAATCATATATTTCAAATTGATTTCCGTTTTTTAATAGAAAGTAATAAATTACGTCAGTGGTATATCATGCGCGTGATATAGCTTGGACGCCACGATGCATCTGATTATTGATTGAAATCGTGATGAAATAATTTGGTAAGATTTTTTGGCAACGTTTGACAAGCAGAGAAGTGCTTTGTTTTGATTAGAATTTAGAAAAAGAATTCCTTTGAAATTTTGACTTTTGACTTGCGTTTGACAAGCTGAGAATTTCATTGTTATTGAATTATAATGAAATTGCGAAGCAACGAAAAATACTTCACACGGAATGTTGTTTAACAAGAGGTTTCTTGAATAAAGAAATATGTAAATAATATGTAAATAAAAAAATATTTCCTGTCATAAAACATAAGTTTATTTGATTTGTTTTCAATCAGTGTTAAACATTTCTCTCTCATATATATATCTATTTAAACACTTCAAATTTGACAGGAAATCTCTCGAATGAAGATGTAATTTGGACCGGTCATATCATGAGGGGTGATTTTCTAAAATATTTAATATGTGTATAAGCTTTTTTCTTTATAAACTGTAAATGAGTATTTGGTTTACGGATTCAAGAACCGAATTTGCCTTCGCTGTGCTCCACAATACAAAGATTAAAATTCAATTCAGTAAACCTTTTTTTAAATGATGTAAAGTATTGAAGTAAGTTTATAAACAACTCTTGAGAGGAACTAAGATTAGCACAAACTACTGGCAGCGAATCATTATAAAGAATTTACAACAAAATTAATAATTTTCTAGTGAAAAGTAGTTGCTGGCAAGCTAACAACTGTGTTTAACTAGAAATCTGAAGATTTCTCAACGATTTCTAACAAATAAAATCCCCAACCTGAATTCTTAAATGCTATTCAGTTTCGTATTTCTTGTAAGACAGGTAACGTCAGAACAATTATTTACAAGGGTTTAACAACAACGTGCATTCCTATGAGCAAACCTCTGTATTTTAATAATTCTGATTCATTATACGAAAGAGTTTCTGTCAATTCAGCATTTTTGAAAGCAATACTTTTAAATTCCCTTTCTGCAGTCAACCCTTAACAAAGCCTAACCTATACCTAAATACGTTTAAAACAAAACAAAAAAATATCATTAATTAATGCTTAGATATTTTACGGTCAATGTGCATAATCGGTTATTGTGGATAATCACCGCGGATATTATACATAATAACCGGCGATTATACATAATAACTAAATAATCCAGTTAAAGTGGATAATTTATGAGAATTTGTCACATTAACCGGTTATTATGAATAATTAACAGTGAAGTTTGGTCAATATAAATATTTTCGGTTGAAATCTATTTTGTTTTTTTCTATTTGAAAATTTGAGGTGCGTGTGTCACAGCTAAAAGTTAATCGCTTAAAGTTAAATCTTTTGACTTTAATTGTGGGTGAGACTTTTTTGTGGGTTGTTTTGCAATATCTCCTGTTTCAAATGTAGGATTTCAACCGCGCTCGCGATGCCTGAGGCATCTAAAGTGGCCACCGGGCAGATTTTTTAAACTTTAAAAAAACATCCTACGGCTTCGCTAGCAATGGGAGGCGGAACCTAGTAGCTTCGATAGCTCATTGAATGTAAGGAATCTACGTTTTTTAATTACTACAATGAAGCTGGAAAAATTGTGCTCGCGATGCCTGCGGCATCTGAAATGGGCACCGGCCAAATTTATTTTAACTTAAAAAAACATCCTACGGCTTCGCTAGCAGAGGGAAGCGGAACCTAGTAGCTTTGCTTGCTCATTGAATGTTAGAATAATTTTGCTTAACCCCTTCCAGTAAGATTTAATCATCGTATGGTGCTGTATGGCATGACGACCAATGAAGAACTACACTCGTCATTTTACCGGAAGGGGTTAATTAATCCCATTTACCAATGAATTTTCATCAATGAGATCACATGTCCATGTAATTAATCACATTGACCAAATTTCATTGGTAAATATTCATAATAACCGACTAATGTGATAAATTCTCTCACATTATCCACTTAAACCGGCTTATTTGGCTATTTTGGATAATCGCCGGTGATTATCCACAATAACTGATTATCCACATTGATCGTAACAGATATAATTAAAGAGAAAAAAATTAACTCATCATCTACAGGCGGCAAAATAATGCTTGAGGATCAATTATTACACCACATCAGATTACATACGATTCCTCTTCCACAAGTCTGATGGCCCATCTTGATAATTAAACTATTTTATCTATAAATTCCTTACATATGCAATGCTTTAAATAAGTTCACTAAAAATTCTACTTCATAATATTATATAAATATTTTTTTTATCAAATAATTAGTTGGAAATCCTTTTAACTTAACACTTACAAAATAAAAATACTTAACACTTGAAACTCAAGTGTTGATGAAGCTCAACCTGAACTGATACAAAATGATTATTTCATCTTTCGTCAGTTTTTCTTTCTTAGTTTCACAACTTTCTACTCGAAACTTAATTTCCTAACACAGAGAAAGTGCGCATATAAATTTTAAACACGCAGTCTTGGAAAGGGGAGACTATCTTCAATTTTGAATTAAAAATTTCTAATCGAATATATTTTCTTCATCATTTTCGACTTCAATCTGAATTATTTCCTGATTTATGTCAAATCTAAATTGAGACGTCGTATTATTGAGTTTCGCTGTGATAAGACGCTCTCGTGAATCATTACAACTGATAATCGCTAACGTTGAGTTATTGATGATTAAGTTGAGAGACAATGAGATAGTTACTATTGTGATTTTTTGTGTTTTTTAAGATATTTAGTGAGTTTCATAACACGGTTTTATGTAATTTTATACTTTGTACCGAAGTGTTAACTTTAGAATGTGAAAGTCATAACACATACAAAAATATATGAGAATTCATGCTTACCATCGAAAATTGTTCATCATAATATTTTATTTTAAAACTGAAATAAATGCAATTGTGGATTGAAATTATTTTTAAGAAGTAAGTGTTTCTTAACTTAAAAAACCGTTTGATGAATATCGTTTTTCTCACATAGTGCATCAACGATTTGGTTTCCCGATATTTTTGAATATAATGCGTTTATTTGTTAAGCATGGTGTTTGACCAGAAGTAAATGGACATTGTAATGATCATATCTACAGGGTGATTCGAAAGGATCTTGACAGAAGTTAAGGGTGGGTCAAGTACACCAAAATGAACATGCAGAATCCCGCCAATCTCACCGGAAGGTACCTCAAATATGGAATGAGAAGCCGCCGTATAAGTAAGCGGGTTCTCGCTTCCATGGTGGGTACAATAATGATGTGAAGTTGAGCACCAGTATGCTTTGGGGCGTCCACAAATGATGTCACGCTTGGAGGGGGTACGTGAAATTGTGACAGTTTGTGACAAGGGGGAGGGAGGGGATAACAAGAAGTGTGACATCACACTTTTTGGTTAAAATAAAAACATTTAAAAACAGCAGATTAAATTTTGAATTTATTTTGAAATTACCAGAATTTGGGGGTATTTTTTTAATCGGGGCTAAAACAACTTTCATGTGATTTTTTTTCTCTCTTATATTCCTTTCTTTTTGAAAAATTCATTCAGGGTAGGTTCTGAGAATATGGTAGCAGCAAAAATTCTTCACCGTTAGAAGAAAACCTCCCCCTGTCACACCCTAGAAATGTCCAACAACAGATACGTCGCCCCACCTGGGTGAGTGGTAGAACTGGTAGTGGCACAAACAGGTTGATCTTATTGAAGCGGTTTTTTTTTTTAATTCAATCTGTTTAAGAGTATTTTGTGTTCATAAAGTAAAGATAAGCTTTAAAGCAAAATATATCAAATTCCAAAATACTACTGTTTTTAATTGCTCCTTTATATTAATATTTTATTACTATTGTATAATAATTATATTTTGTTGTAAACCTTAATCTTATTTCAAACAAAATAGGTACACATATAATCATTATTATTGTTATGCTCACAAATGTCATTAAAACACATAGTTAAAATTTAAAAATAAAATGTGATATATGATCTATAACGTGTTGCTTTGTTTCTGAACTGCTAGTATATGTTTATGTAATATAGCGTGACATGTGACAAGGGGGTATGGTAAAGTGTGACACTTTGTGACAAAGGGGGTCAAAAATATTGAAAAAAAAGTATGACATCATTTATGGACAGCCCCTTTGAGCAGTTTTGGTAACATTTTGATCACATTATTGCATAAAACAGTTCGGTGAACCACATCGACATTAATTCATTTTGACTCTTCTTGCATCGCTAGCTCTCACCACATGATGTTACTGCGCATGTTATATTTCTACTCAAAACTGATTTACATTGTATGACTGGCCTACCCTAAAAAATGTGTCGGAACCCTTTATATCATCATCCTGTAGATATTTAGAAAAGAGCAAAATGGCAATATTTTGTACTCAAAGACCACATCTGACCGCCAAAAGGCATAAACTTTAAAAAGATCTTCACTTAAGTTGTGCCTTCTCAGGTTTCCATCTCCCTGCATGCATTCTGAGTTACGTGGCCGAAACATAGATTCGATAATAATTTGTTTACTTCTAATTTGTTTTATAAGTTATATGTGGAGTTTTCGAATTCTTCTCTCATAACTGATATTGAATATTATTTCCACGCATTTCTGTAGAGTTATTGAATTTTTAATAAATCATTTTTTTGGAATCGAAAAAGTGTCATTCTGTTAGTTCTTCCATCGAATATCGTTATAAAGTTAATGTAGTTTTAAAACTATAGATATTTAATAACGAAGGTAATTAGTTTTACTTTGAGATAATTTCCTTCTTAAAGGTTTTGTTAAGTCTTATAATCATTCGTTTTGTACCGACCATTTCAGGATATTTGCATTCTTCGTTTTTGATATATATAATTTCAATAATGAAATAATTGAATCGTTGATGACAGAAACCACACATGAGCCGATTTCTTCAAAATTGCGTTCCTGCTGCTTTCATTTTCTAAAGGTGTATTTATATAATGAGTGAAGAAATGACCAGAGACATGTAAAAACGTTATAGGTATATAAAATCTACCAGATAAAAAAAATTCATTATTGATTTAAAAAATTAAACATGTTTTTTAAAGCTCCCAGCATTTTAATATTATTGACTCGTGTGGTTTTTGCACTCAGTGATTCAATTTTATTTCGGACTAGCCGCCTTCAGCGACCAGCTTGTTTGCCGAGAATATAATTTCAAATGAATCTCTTATGCGTACTTTTATGCTTCTGGTTCCCTTAACAAATTAATTTTTAACTTCAAATTCCGATAGACATTTAACCCGCGTTCTTTTCGTATCCGACTTTACTTTCTTATTCCTTACAAACAAAATAGTTTTCTTAATCGTATTGCAAACTACATTACTGGTGACATGTAAAAAGTATTGATCTGCATTTTATGTCAACATTTTAGTCAGCCATTTTGTGTAATACATTTAGAACGTATTACACAAAATGGATAATTGGCTAATTAAATTATATTTGGACAATTTTTTCTGCATTACGCAAGAAGTGTACAAAAAAATTTGGGCGGAAATTAATCAATTGTAATGAATTTAAAACATCACCTTTATCTTTATCATTAAAAGGTTTTATGCTCAATTCAGAAAATCATTCCTGTTGCTTCAACCACTATTTTCCTATTGATTGCGAGATGAGCTTTTAAATTCTTTCCTTCTAACCGCAAATGACCAACAATGGTTGCCCTTTCATTGTTGACAAACGACCGTTTAGCGGGTGTCCTCCCCCCTGGCCTCTGAGGCAACCGAATTCACTCTCTAGCCGGGTTCAAGACCTGTTTGCTCCCGCCCTTCCTCCCTACCTTTGGTCGAAAAGAGAAATTGTCTCCTTGAGCGACCTTGACCACAGTTAATGACAATTTAAAACCTTTTAAAATTAAAAGTAATTATAGCACAGTACTCATACTAATATCATTACAAAGATAATTGTTTGCACTTTAAAGTGGTATAAAAATAATTTTCATGCGATAGTTCTTTCGGAAGTTATTCACGAAAATATGGCCGAAAACGGTAAAAATTTTCTTAATTTTTAAATAATTAAAATTTGAATAAAAAAATTGAAAAAAAATTGCTCCGAGGTGCACATTCACACCCTCCAAATTATACCTGTTCCAAATTTGGAAGCTCTAAGTTCAACGGTCTGTTCTGTAGACCGCCAACAACAGACAGACATTCACCTTTATTATTAGTAGAGATTGTACTTACTATTTTCCGCTATAAACTTATGTTATGAAATGACGGGACAAACAGATCATTCTAATCATTATCAAAGCTTTAAAGTTTATACATGTGAACAGATCAATTTGTTATTGTTTAACGATATAAATTATACTATTTTAGTAACAGCAAACAGCACTCTTTGAAGTCAAAACAAAATAATCGTTACTTAATTATTTATTTCACTTACAGCATCACTATATCATATAAAACACCAACAGAAGTTTTTTTTCTTTGTTCGCAAAATTTGATTTTCCATTAGTGGATAAAAATTTTTTGATAAAACCATTGTTTGTTTGACAAATTTTTGAGCATCTTCATAACTCTGCAAAACTCTCTCTACAGCAGATGTGTAGATGCAAAAAAGGGATGTAACTCAAAACTTATCATCTGAATGAATGATAATAGTGAATAAAATGTGACGAAATGAAAGATCAAATTGCTGTGATTCATGAAAGTAGAAAGTGTCCTCGTGCGTTAGTTATTGTTAATCAGCATGTAAACATTTGGTAGTAAAAATAACAATCGCGATATTATTTTCCTTACTACATACAATAAAAACATCTTGGCTCTGTTTTTTGGGCTTCAGGACATCACATGTCTGTTTATACGAAAGTTTATGAAACAGACAATTTATCTTTACATGAAATACGTAAAGCTCTCCGCTCCAATTTAATTTTGGAATCCATACGTGAAGTGCTCCGCTCCGATTTAATTTTGGAATTAATACGTGAAGTGCTCCGCTCCGATTTAATTTTGGAATCCATACGTAAAATGCTCCGCTGTAATTTAATTTTGGAATCCATATGTAAAGTGCTCCGCTGTAATTTAAATTTGGAATCCATACGTAAAGTGCTCCGCTGTAATTTAATTTTGGAATCCATCGCACACCTTGAGGACACATACAGCGTAAGGCAAGATGCAGCTAAATGTAAGCTGACTTGCACGATTACATGTGTTACCATGACTGCCTGTGTGTAGAGCATAAGACATGGGTTATCAGCATTATTTAAGGTGACATTTATAAAATAGATATGAAACTTGTTTCTCACATAATTTATCAAATGTAATTGATATCCAAAGGAACAGAAAATTGGATATTCAATAATCTTTTGATCAAAAGTCAATGAGTTTTGTGTAATTGGATGATGAATAAGTATCAGAAAAAATAATTTTGAAGTTTCAATTAATTTATTTTTAATTGAATTGTGCTTACCTTTAAAAGGTAGCAAATGACATCCTCCATCCACAGTGAGTTAAAAAGGTTTTTGTATCACAGCCTCCGTAGATACTACTTCTGAGAAACTCATTCTTTCGATTATCTCGGTTCTTTGGGCTTAGACTGTACTGCGAACCCGCTACTTCTAGTTCTCTTACTTTGATTTCTCCCCTCTAAAGAGAACTCTTTGAACGATTTATTTTGAACACTATTTTGGTAGTCATAGTTTGCTGAGCCAAATATAGTGCTAATCTTGCTCGGCAACATCATTGACTTTTTTTCCATGGTTATGATAAATTACAAATTCTTCTCTTTTGGAAAGATATAAATGCAAATTAAGGGAAGTTTTAACTGTGATAGAGGTAAAAATGCAATAAAATTAACAAAAAACGAATGAAAAAGAAAGAGAAGGAAGAAGAATCCGATGGATGATGTCATCAGAGGCCTCCATCCATGCAGATTCAAAGTTATAATAGGTTTTCTGACGAGGAAAAACGACTTCAAGGTCTAAATTTGAATTTTCTTCTGAGCCTATTCCGGAAAAAATTGGAAACAAAATAAGGAAGAAAAACATTTATCCACAAAGAAGAAATTCAAAACAGTCTGAAAAAAAGGGCTTAAAATATCTTACCTCTCTTGTAGTGGAATGAAAAAACGATGCTCAAAAGTGAACTTTGTTTAAGGTGTGCGCATCTATCTCCATCTAGTGAGGGATACACTAACTAAAAACGTATTAATTTTTTGTTGTTTTTTTCATAATTTTTTTTTATAGTTTTTATGTTGTTTTTTAGTATTTTAATTTTTTTTATTGTTTTTATGCATTTTATAATTTTTATTTTCAGTTTTTATTTTTATAATTCAGGGAAATTTGCTGGGGAACCTTTACTAAAATGTCTTTTATAGATATTTTTTCTATCCTTCTTTTTCAGATATTATGGAATTCTCATGGAGGATGATATTTACGCATTAAATGAATTTCTGATATCAGTTACCACGTTTTATAATACGAATATTTTTTAGAGATAAACATAGAATAAATCTCCGTATTCAAAATTCATCCATGGGGCTTGTCTACATTGCTAGTGTATAAGATGATCAGACGTCTAGGATTTCATCTTTCAGGTATTAAAAATTGAAATCAAAATTTTCTAGGCGCATTTCATTTAAGTGTAGATCAAAATTGTTAGGTCCAGTGGAACGAAAACAGCAATGCACCGGAGGTTGAGAGCCTAGAGCTCGTGTACTCCGCACAAAAAACACATGATTGGTGCGACGTCTAGGATTTCGACTGTTTGTCCCGGAGTGTAAAAATGTTCCGAATCTGGAATATATTCCAGATTGACCTATTTTTACCCATGAGCTCATATTAAAAAAAATAATTAAGCTTTTTCTTAAAAAAAAGAAGTTATTTAATTTTCAAATAAATGTAAAGCGAATTTTCTTTTCTAAGTTTTGATATGCATTTAAAGAGTCCAGGACTGACATCCCAGAATTAGGGGCAGCCATGATTTTCGACTTCTTCTCTCTTCTAGAAAAATAGTCCGGATTGAAAAATCGCCCTGCATTTGAATTACATTTCTTAGACTGTCCCGTTTTATCCATATTAGTAAATAGTTTATACTTAAAAAAGATTTACAAGATCTCCTTAGAACTGGGTCTCCTTAATTTGGCCAAAGTAGATGAATCAGTTCGAAGGAAAAATAGTAAAAGTAACAGCAAAGTATTTTATTTATTTATGTTTTTTTAACCCTTCCTGCCTTTTAAAAAAATTTATTTTTGTAGTCGCTCTTGTAACTTTAACCATAACTGACTATGACTGACAGCATATGCAGCGCCCTCTGAAGTTTCGAACTTCAGTCGAGACCAAGCGATGGAACACGATGCGTCCCATGAACAGTTATCTTCTTTATGTTTGTTCCATTTCTGAAATCATTTGTGTAAACTATGTGTGTGTAATGTAAACCTAAAATAAATAACTGTTGCACTAATTTGGACAATTTATTAAACACATAAACGACCCCCACATTTTATAATTAACTAGTAGTAACCGCACGCAGTTGCCCGTGAAATAGTGACTTCAACAAAATAAAAAAAAAGCCCAGAATGACATAAAATAAAGTTTTAAAAACGATCTTATTTCTGCTTCTTCCAGTACAGCCTGCCCTTGTTCTCGACGTTGCCATGTCTTGCTTCCATTGTTCAAAGTGTAGCACTCGGGTACTTCATTGTGCAATAGGGTGCGTGCAAACTCATCTTGGATGCAAAGTTTGAAGAAATATCCGAGTGTTGCTTCCTCAGGTGCTTGGGCACGTTAAGCAGCATTTTCTGTCGTGAAGGTACACTCTGACCATTTTCAAGGAGGACGCTTAGATGAATCACGGTGGGGTGTCGGTCGTGAATCGTGAAGTCATTAAATCGATAATTGTTTGCTCTATCTAATGGTACATCGATTGGTTTTCTATTATAATTATTTCTCATGGATCAGCCAAAAACGTGCGAAAAATCACCCAAAACGACACAAAACATTAAGTAAAAGATTTTCTAGATTAAATTTTAAAATTTGGGCTTCGTCGACGTCGTCCGACTACCTGTGTACCAAATCTCAAGGCTGCAAGTGCAATATTTTAGTTTAAATATCGCACACACAAACATTGCCTTTTATAAGTGTAGAATAATATACGTAATATCTCGGACAGTTTGGTTTACAGATTCCACAAAATTTTGGTGAAATAAAATATGAAAGCAAAATGTCTTAGAATATTAACTCAGCTTTCAACAATGAAAGAGAAACACACAATTAACTATTTGTTTAAAAAAGGAAAACGGTTTGAACTGCTTTGTAACAATGAAAAGTATTTTTTTTTAATTATATCAAAAAATATTTTTAAAAAATTATTAAAATTAAAGAAAATATTGTATGGCAACTTTTTCGTTTAAATCAAACTTTTAGATGTTTAAAATAAACTTCATTAGAAAGGAAATTGTTTGTTCTTCCTTGTGGTGTATCTATTCTCTTGATACGATTATTAGAAAAAAATGCAATTGAGAAATGATTATGAAAAATCACTCAAAATACCACAAAATATTAAGTAAAAAAGTTTCTAGATTAAATTTAAGTTCGGGCTTCGAGGTGCATTGAATCCCCATTAGTACTACCTGTGTGTCAAATTTCAGGGCTGGAAGTCCAATATTTGACGTCTAAACATCGCGCGCACACACACACAAACATTGCCTTTTATATATAGAGAGAAAATTTCGTTGTCTCTGATTTACTTTTTTTTTGACGTAGACATACGTCTCTCCTTAGTGGTCTTATGGTGTGTCGGGAAAGGAAAAAATTATGACGCTTTTCTCGTTAAAGTTAAACCCTTATAGCTCCGCAACCAAATAACATAGAGAGTTGGTTTTAGTTTCATTTGACAGAGAAAGATGGACATTGAAGATTGAAAAAGAATTTTAGAATTTGGAATTACGGTGTAGTCACAGTCGAGTTGCAAAGTTGGTGAAAATCACGAAGAATTTTACATAGATACAGTCACATAGTCACACTAGACTAATAGCCACTACAGACTATAGACTTAATAGTCACATAGAGCTACTTTAGTCACAGAAAGTCACAGTTGAGTAAGGCTTGTAAATGTACGCCCCTCAATCCCAGCGGCCGCTTCGCAGGGACAGCCTCCCGTCGATTTATTTTTTATTTTGATCAAAATCTCCCTGCCTCCTTCTCTTATCCGGCGTCCCTGATTGAAGTTTAGACTTTGACTTTATTAGTGTATTACGAACTACACAGTCTTTTCTGAAAAATATGGAATAGTTTTTTGACTTTATTAGTGTATTACGAATTACACAGTCTTTTCTGAAAAATATGGAATAGTTTTTTGATTTTATTAGTGTATTACGAATTACACAGTCTTTTCTGAAAAATATGGAATAGTTTTTAGCTCATCATTGGGGTCAGACCTTGCTTTAGCTCCAAATCCAGACAACCCCTTCGCTGATACAGAGCAAGGATTTATTTGATAACACAATCAGTTGGAACCTTACACAAAGAGTGGTATCCACTTTTCCTTGAAAAGGGAAAATAAAAATGATCATAACATGTGTTTTTCGCCCGTTAGCCAATCACTGTTCTCCGCTAGAGACAATGGGCCTGATAAGATTGTTTAATGTTGACGAGATTTCAATTTTTTCTGCGTTAATTCCTTTCACGGTTTCTAGTTTTTGCTGATAAAATCTGAGGCGTTGAAACAACTTTTATGTTGAAGAAATTTATGCGTGCCCTACTCAATAAATGATTGCACTTTCTAAAATTTTGATTGCAAGAAATTCCTCAAAGAATAGACATTCTTTATTTAAAGTCACAGTTGGTTTGATGGATTAAAACTCCACGCCATCTATACGGTTTGCTTTGAAACCCAATGAAGCATGAGTACTTGATTACATTTTTATTTCATAGATGACTTCTGATAGTCGCCAATAATCAATAGTGGAATTTAAATTGCATGTGAATGAAGGGCATTTCCCGTTATACGGAAAGATTTTGAAACAGGTGCATAGTTATGTGTGGATAAACAAATAAAAAATCGTTAACATTTGGCATCAAAGCTGGCAAAAAAGCACAATATAGAACATACTGAATTATAATCCGTACATTTCTTTTTTTGGCACAGGTGATACCCGTGCGGTGGTGATAAAAATTCAATACGTTATGTATCGTGTTATAGAGTGTAAGGATAGGAATTTTTGGATAATTAATAGCCCAAAGATAATTATATTGTGTTGAATAGACATGAATTGAAGTGAAATTCTGCTACCCGACGTCTAAATAAATGCAGGAAATAAAAATAAGGACGTGAAGCGTTAATTAATAATAAATTGAAAGGAATTCCAATGAATAAATCTATCTGTTAGCCCTTTCGTGCATCGAATTATAGAATGCTTTATATTTAAATCTGTAATTAGGTCAAAGGAGCAATTAATTACAAAGACTCAGATGACACTCTTAAGTATTTCAGGTGTCCTACGTTCTTTTATAGATCTAAATAACAATTAATGTTCAGACAGTTCTATTTAACAGATTAAATAAATTCGTAAATCGAAGGCTTCATGAAAAAAATTATAACCCCGGTCCAGACTAAGCCGTTCGGTGTATCTGATTGATCAGGTCGCCGCGAATAGTACTGTGTCTGTCATAAAATAGCCACAACCGGCCTAAGCACAGACCTCTCTTTAAGGAGGTATCCCGTCATCGGCGAAGGCAGTGTTGACACCACCAATCAAATGCCTAAGTTTAAAAAGTACGTGAAAATAGAATGACACGCCCTTAAAGTTTTCATGGGCGAATAATTCATATATGGCCTTTTTTGGTGTTGCATTCATAGCATAGTACCTCTGATTTATGTGTTACGATTATTAAATCTAAATCATAAGCCTGATTCACTAGACGAAATTGGAAGCCATATATATATATATATGAATCAGGGATAAGACATTGCTTCTGTCCGAAAGTTTCAATGTTAATGTAATGGACTGATCATAATAGAAAAATGTGCGAATAAAAGTCTCAAAATAATTATATGTCTTTTCAAGATAAGTGGAAAAGCTGTCAGAGAAAGAGGTGGCATTACAAAGAGGAAAATCCTGGGTCGTAGATTGAATTTTTAATTGATTTAATGTCTCGTTTTGAAGCAATACGAGTGTTGCTTTGTGATTCCTCACAATTGTAAACCCTGGTTTTACTCAAAGACAGGCTAAGAAGCTAACAGAGATTACGCTATACTTCCGGCGCTGCACAGATGAATGACGTAGTTCATGTTCCTACGCGTCTTGGGTTACTTTCTATTAGAATTCGCCAACAACCAGAAGTAGATTTGTTTTGCTTCGTGTGCGACAACGTTTCGTTCTCAAAGCAAAAAGAGAGAATTGTTTGGATTGATTCTTTTTTTTTTTTTGATATTACATTATTTTTAAGTACATAATTTGTCTATTATTAATTAAAGGAAGCCTTAGAAATATCAACAGCAGAAACTTGATACTATATTTAAAATTGTATACATATACAGCAGAAGATTCTACGCAAAAAAAGAATTGATTACAAGAACCATACTTTCATGTTGTTATCTTGAATTAAAGGATGCATAATTTTTTTAATAATTAAAATTGAATTTCATAAAAGAAACTAAAATATTTACAATAAATAATACTCGAATAATAATGGAATTGCAACTCAAATTTTAAATTATATATTCAGTGACGAGGATGCCACGTGGTCCAGCACCCTTTCTCCAAACTTCCGCGACGTATCAGATGGAGAACGTTTGACCCTCAAGCGTTCATCAGGCCGTATACACGGTGAATCTTCCTTGGCATCGGCTCTCAAACCTATGACCCTCCAGTCCCAGAACCGAAACTTTGCCACGAGCCAAAAAAACTGTTAGTTAACTAGTGCTGTTTCATGCATAAATTAGTAAAAGGAATTGGAATCTCAAAAAAGCGAGAAATTGAGATAAAAGAAAGCTTTGATTCTGATCCTAAAAAAAGTACGGAATTGAATAAAAAAAATTCATTGTCTGAAATTTAGTGTAAATAAAAGCAACTGAAATAAACATGTATAAGCGTAGTAAAAGGAAAAGGCATAAAAAAATAGCTTTTCAGAAATCATTTGGCAATTTCAACTTTCATTCTTAAATAAAATATTTTTTTAAAAATCATTTTGTATGTTATCGTCGTCATGGTGACAGTTCTCAGACTTTATATGCCGATGCAAAGTTTTCAAAAAATTGTAAATCATTTAGAAAAAAATTTCAGGATAAATAATTTATAAGGATAAATATTTATTCAAAATTAATGCATTTGTGAATGAAATGCATTCTCCACGATTAAGCTGAAAAATGTAATTCGGGAACCAACTCCAAACTCCACTATTTCAGATATTGCTGGTTTCATAAAAGAATTACGGAAAGTATTTCAGTACTGCCTTTTCTCCACACTTAATTATCGATTTGTAAATGATAAAATGTTGTTCCACGAATTTTGTTTGTTTGTTTTGTATTGTATTGTATAGCAAATTTTACACCATTAGGTGAAATTTTCACTAGTGAAACTGGAATCCATCCCATGATAGTCGGTTCCCGTTTCAAAATTGTGTAATGAAATGTTTGAGGCGACATACGCCCTCTAAACCTCCGAAGAATGGGGGAAAAACTGTCAAATTCAAAACATTATATCTCTAAAACAAAACATTTCAAAAACTAGCTTTTTTTTCTAGAAAAATATCTGTTCTTTCTGTTATTGTACATACATTTTAGAATCTTAATATTAATTTGTATTTATTTGAGAGAGTAATAAATATGGGCATAATTTTTGGAGAAAAAATGAGATAGTCACCTTGCGAGCGTGATTACGGATAAAATATTGGTCTAAACACAATATTTTGGGTATCTGAGTAATCCAAACAGTCTGTTTCAGAAACTGAACCCCAATTTATCAACTTTTAAATTTAATTCCTATTTTATATACCAATTTAACATAAAAATGTTAAAAATTGTTAAAATTTCAACATTTCTAACCCCTCCAACAAACTTCTTTGTAGAAAATATGTACAAAACTGTGGTTCAATTTGTAGAACATAAAACAATACATATTCAATAAAAAATTTTATGTATAAATATTCAATAGTTCTTGAGATATCGTGCGCGCAATATAAAAAAAAACACATTTTGAGATATAGCGCTTTAAATATATGACCATATTCCATGCTTACGTTGAATAGCTGATACATATTCCTTCATAATTTTCATAATTATGAGAATTTTTTAACGCGGGTTGTTTTAAATTGTTAGAAAAGACAGGGGAATATTTTCTTCATATAATCGAAAAATTTCGAGATTTAACAGTCGTATGTCCTATTACTAGTTACTTCTTAATGCTTAACCGCTTAAGGACCGAATTATTTTGAAACCTACTGTATTTAGAACGAGTTAATTCGGGTTTTGTCCTTAAGCGGTTAAAAGCATTTCTGCTGAGTCAGTTTTTTAAACCAGACATGTTTTTTGTTCTTTCAGAGCCATGACTCCGAGGCGAATAAAACTGATGATCTTAGCATCTTGGCTGTGGGCACTGTTTTGCGCCACTGGACCGCTTGTAGGATGGAACACGAATGTCTACAAAAAGGTACCGAACAATAGCTTTACATGAAAGGCCCAATTCTTGTTTGAAATTAATATATATATATATATATATATATAACAGTGATCTAATTCAAAATGGACTGAAATAAATTTGAAATAATAATTTTTTTAAAGTTTATCCTTGTAGAGGATCTTGTTCGAATTGTGTGAAAGGATGTGTGATACACCAAACGAACAGATTAGCATTCACAATCCCGGTTATTGACTCTTTGTGCCGTCTTGGAAAATATTACTGCCTTGTCATTCTTTTTAATAAAATGCCCAAATCGAACGCTTTTTGTCTATAAGTTTTATTAAATTTTAAAAAATGATTAACCTGATTTAATTTTAAAAGAGCCTCTGAAGAATTTTTCTCCGCAACTTTCACTACACACATAACATAGTTATCCAGTTTTAGTGAACAAAGATCGTTCGTTTTCTAAATATTAATATTTAAAGTTTTTTCTCAGATTCACAAATGCAGTTAGAATCTAAAGCTTCTGCCAGACAAAAGCATCATAGGTCTGCTTCATTCGATAGTCACAGCATTGATACAGGATCAATCAAAAGCTCTTAGATAAAATTTAAGAATAGGCTAGCCATGCAGAGAAGAGTAATACTTGCTCAGCAACATGTGGTCACAACGAGCGACCATTAGAAGGGTCACTCTGACCGAGAAGCAATAGTCTGTAACTCAGGCTGATATTCTGGCGGGTTCATTTTCAAAGGATAGTGTATAAACCTGGAGAAGTCTATAAACCCAGCAGCAACAAGGTAACATGGTGGACGACTACACTTCGGCCACCATATCACCTTGGTGAACAACATCTAGGTTCTGGTTGAGATAGTAGAACATAGTCTGTTCATGTCATACCTGCTTCGAATGCAACTCGCCGGAAGAATCTGCCAAATATTCTTGGCGGAAATATTCCCAGAGTTTGATCAAGGCAGACATTCGCTGTAACATGGTGTCTTCTTCTTTTCGTTATTGTACTGTTACAGAGACTCCTCTTGAAATTGCACTCTACATTTGCGACCACATATCCGTATGTAAAAATGACTCGTCTGTGTATGCCTCACCTTTCTTTAAAGTTTGAATGAGGACTTCTGAATCACTCTATACAAAGGCATCACGCTTCAGTGTAATCTGTTAATCTGTGATAAGGTCTATGGATGCAGTTTGGTTGTTTATCTTCCTCGGCAAGTTGAGAGCTGTTGGAATCAGTGGAAAGGAGAGTCCAGAACAGTGGTGTAGGGACAGAGGAGCAGTGGGGGGGATAAATGTCCCGGGCACCAGTCGTAGGAGTTTCCATGGAGACAAAAAATTAGTTCATTTATGCCAATTTTGAAAGTCAAGTGCGATAAGGGGATGAAAAAATAATAGCACCCTCTGGGAACCTTTTACCCTTGCTAAACCACTAATGACGGCAGGGGAGAAATAATGATATTAGGCCCCGGGCACCACTTACGCTTGCTACTCCACTGTCCCAAAACTTGACTATTTTCATTTCACGCAAGGTCCACAATCTATTATAATAGTTTTTAGAACCTTATTATCCAGTGGAATGATGTGGATATTTTCACATTCAGGGCTCCAGCCAGTGCGGTCCAGCCTACCCGAAAGGCCTTGTAGCCATGTCCCATTCTGTCCTCATCTCCTTTAGCAATTACATCATCCCTCTGACCGTGATGACGTTCTGCTATTCGAAGATCTTCCGAGAGATCCACGTGCACATGAAGAGGATCCGGGAGACGTCCAACATCGACCTGGAAAACTCGGTGGCGCAGCAGAAGAAGGTGGCCACCACCCTTTTCCTGGTGCTCGCCTGTTTTCTTCTCTGCTGGACGCCTTACCTTCTCTACTCGAACGCAGCGGTTTTTGTCAAAGATAAGAGCAAATTGCCTCCCATCCTCAATCCTTTGGTGAGAGATTTCTTTTCAATATTCATATTTTTATCAAATATAAATACTGCTCTTTATTAAAATTATTGCTACAGCGTATACTTCATCCGATCGAATAGTTATTAGATAAATTCCAATATATATACTATAAGATGTTCTGAGAAGATTTGTTGAAAATCTGTTGAGATTTGTTGAGAATATGTTGAAAACTGCACTAGTTTATAATGCTTTATAAAAGTGCCCGAAAAAATGTACTCGCACTTTGATAAATTATTGCAAAACAATTAATAACATCAACATTAGATCCGAGTTTAATAACTATAATTAATAAATACTGTTACGAAAATCATCCGGTGGATGAACGGTGAAAGCCATCCACAAGCTAGATAACTGAAACGACACTTTATTTAACGAATATTCCAGAAAATTCGAAGCATAGGTAGCACGAAAAGAACAGCACTTTCACAAATTAGCAACACAAGCAGACATCAATTCACAAATAATAACAGAAACAGCACCTACAATAGAGCTCAGCTTCTAACAGCTGACCAACTAGCAATGCGAACAAGACTCCAAAGAGATTCAAGTACCTTCAAACGCATTCAAACACACTCCAAAGATGTTCACTCGTCTCAGTACCTCCGAGTTTTTAATACCTTTTCCGACAGGATGCGACGTCACATTGAATCATCTAGTGCATTCTCTATATCTCCGTTCCTAATAGAGATAGGACAATAATTCGAGCATTTTCGAGGACCTTCATTTTGTCGCCAAATGATAGTCAAGGTCGGGGGGGGGACATTGACTTTTCCTACCCCTCGGAATCCGATAAAACCTCTGTAAATGTCTCTTTCCAACCATAAGACTAACATTGCTGGGAAGCAACATCACAGGTTCGTAACAATACAAATGTAGCATCTTCTCAGCTGTCGAAAGTTTCACAAGTCTAATTATTTAACACAAAATTCTAGTGCTTTTTACATTAAAACGATCTTTTTCTCAAATAAGGCTTAGTAATCGTCATAATTATAGATACTTGGTAACTGACAACCCTCTTTGCACAGTTTGAATACTATGCGAACCATACAACTGTGCTTAAACATGCGTGCTCGTCATTATCTGAATTATTTCTTTGAGAATACCGTGATCCGTGATGTTTACATAAAATTATAACTGTACGATGACAAACTTTTCAGCTAAAAACTTCATAACCCATAATTTCAATCAATAGATCAACGAAACTAATTACTTATTCACGCACAGTTTATGATTAGAATATCTGTCTTTTATT
Source organism: Araneus ventricosus (assembly GCA_013235015.1). NCBI lineage: Eukaryota > Metazoa > Arthropoda > Arachnida > Araneae > Araneidae > Araneus > Araneus ventricosus. The sequence continues at coordinate 61,279 of BGPR01005341.1, forward strand.
CAATGAAATGGACAGATATTGTTGAAGCTTTTATCTTAAGATGAAAATTTATTATGTAATCTTTTTTATTTATATGGAATAAAGAAATTATTCTAAATGACAAAAGTTTTATTGTTAAAATTTTACTATATCTTCTAGCTAAATAAATTGGACTGCTGACGTAGGCAAATATTTTCTAGATTTCACCACGCTACCCCCGGACTCGGAACCAGAACGGCTCCCTGTCGTTTAGATAGGTATGCGTGGAACTTTAAAAAGAAAGCAAAAAGTTTTATTGTTAAAATTTGGGTGTTTATCTACTAGCTGAATAAATTGGACTGGTGAAGTAGGCAAATATTTTCGAGATTTCATCACGCATACCCTCGGACTCGGAGCCATAACGGCTCCCTGTCGTTTAGATAGGTATGCGTGGAACTTTAAAAAGAAAGCAAAAAGTTTTATTGTTAAAATTTGGGTGTTTATCTACTAGCTGAATAAATTGGACTGGTGAAGTAGGCAAATATTTTCGAGATTTCATCACGCATACCCTCGGACTCGGAGCCATAACGGCCCCCTGTCGGTTAGATAGGTATGCGTGGAACTTTATTAAGAAAGCAAAAAGTTTTATTGTTAAAATTTTGGTATATATCTGCTAGCTAAATAAATTGGACTGGTGACGTAGACAAATATTTTCTAGATTTCACCACGCATACCCCCGGACTCGGAGCCAGAACGGCCCCCTGTCGGTTAGATAGGTATGCGTACAACTTTATTAATAAAGCAAAAACAAAAAATACAAAGAAGCTTCATAACATAATATAGCAAAAGATTATAACAATTATAAAAAATACACCGAACAACTGCGATTATGAAATGCAGATGAACGGCTTCACAGTTGCAACCCCTCAACTGAATTGAGGCCGTTTGCTTTAATTAATTACTATGATTTTTGAAGAAAGGTTTTATGATATTTAATATTTTCTACAGCAACTTCAAAGATTTTCGAGCAAATATGGAACCGTATTTGCGGAGCCTTTGGGAGATATTTAAACGGAATTAAGAAATCATTGGCACATATTACAATCAAGATTTTTGTCCAGTAGTAATCCTGAACACTTTTGATTTAAAGTTCCATTACTGATTCCACAGCAAGCTTTATTCTTTAAGTGAAGTCTTTATTAAATAGTTAAAGAAAGAAAACTCGTTTATTTTTTCGTGAGCACGATGCCATTAACTGCTGGAAATAAACGCTCTGAATTTATTAGTGTTAACTAAGTAATTATTCAGAGATGATAAACATTTTATTACCAGGCGTCATGAATAATTCTGAAACATTTCAGGCTTACTGGTGTGGCTATTTTAATTCCGCATGCAACCCCATCATATACGCCTTCAGAAGTCCTTCGTTTAGAAAAGGATATAAAGAAATTATGTGTGGAGCTCAATCAGCCAAACTCAGTGCAGGTAATTATTTTAAAATTAATCTGCGTTACTTTTGTCTCCCTGTAGAAGAAGATTAATATGCTATTTCTCAAATATATTAGATCGTCAAAACAAAAAATCAATAATTCTGAAAGCATTTTTATCTCCTGTCTAAATGATTTTAATTTATCGTTTGTATGAAAACATAAAAGCAATATCATTTGAAAAAAGCGCAAAAAACTATAAACAAATGTTCTAATCAAAATTTAATATTGGATAATATTTTATGATAATGTGTAATAGAAATTATTTCGCTACGAAGGATATTACAAATAACATATGAAAAGGAAGGTCAATGCAATATTTTACAAATGTGTTCAATATCTGCTACTAAATCTTCGGTTTTGTAAATGTGAAATTTTGGCATTAAGTTTTAAACGTGAAAAAATTTACTGTGTACATAATAGCGAGTGGACCTAAGCCTAAAGATAAAATTTTAAAGAATGAAATGTTTGCTAAAAATACAAATTACTACTGAATTAAGGAAAGTAGCAGTTTCTAATAGCTCATGAATTTGTAAAGAATAAGAAAACATGCTCGTGCTTTCAGTGAATAAATTGCATTGTTTGAAAAGGGAGTTTTTATTTTCAAAGATGAAATTAAATTCTAAAACAACAGCAATTTTTCAGTCATAGAAGATAGCTCATTTTAGATTTTGTTTTTTTTTTTTGTTAAAGTAATATCCTTGTTCTTGATTCTTGGATTGAATCTCTGAGAGATACGAGGCTTTGGAATTTTTAGCAACAAAGGCTGTTATCCCCTAATTTAGAAAAATATTCATTCCAAAATCCGTTTCAATCTGCTTAAAAAATGTCAAATTGCCATCAAGAGATGGTCTAGAGGTATTGCCGTTACAATTCTGCCAAGCCAAAAAAAAAAAAAAAAAAATGGCGCCCTCCTAGAAGGGCGGTCATATTCTTTTTTCATATCCATGTTCTTTTTATGCATTATTTTGTGAGTACTTTTGCCATAAACTCATTTTCTAACACGTATGATATATTTTTCAGAATTACGTTTTTGGTCCGAAATGAATAACTCTCGTCGAAGAACTCTTTCAATGTCACATGAGACAAAAAGGACGAGACCTAGAGCTTTGTCTGATATATTGTTCATAGCTCAATAAGAGACTGCTATTCAAATTTTTCGAATTACAGGGAAAAAAAACCACACAGAAGGTGTTCTAGTCTTAAATTAGTTCAAGTATACAAAACAGACTACGGACATTTGTATAAAACTTTCTAGTCGAGTTAATAGTGTTTGTAAAGAAGAAAACATCCAACTATTCCATTTCATCAAAGGCAAGAAAGAAAATTTTAATAGGAAAGTTTTAGAGAGAAAATCTTCTAGTGCTTGAAGCCAGCGTTATTACACTGTTTATGAATCATCTGTTAGATCTGAGGACTCAGCCGAGGTAAAAATTAGTGAAAAATTTCGCACAAATTATGCTGAAAAGCATGAACAATTGCAGCATTTTGATCCAACCCTTAACAGAGATCAGTAATGGCTGTACTAACACAAAATATTGGGCCTACTAACGCAAAACTAACATTTGCTTTTTACTTGCCTAGTCGTGATTACCGGTGGAATAAAGCATGCGCCATCTGAAAGCTTCTAACAACAAACTAAGAACGTTGTAGAAAGGCAATGCCTATCACTATAAATATCAAATTTACTCTATAAATTTTTTAAAAAAAGTGATATTATGTTATGTGAATAAAAAAATTAAATGGAAAGAAATCGAAATATTCACGAAATAGGAAAAAAATTAACCTAAATTTATATAAGACAAACAATACTTTAAAAAAAATCTTGTGAAGATAATAACGCAGTTTGTTGAAAAGAACTCCATAAGGAAGGAATAAAGTTCCATGTTTCATTATCTATAAAATATTTATAATATCATAATCTCAGATAAATTTATATCACATACTTCTGCTTAGTAGACATCTGGGTTTAAATCTCAGAATAAGCTGAATAACTCTTTCAACATATTTATTCATAAAATTTATTGAAAATGAATAGCCTCAACTCAATAGACAAATGCATCATCTTTATTCGATAATAATGGCCATAACCTTATTGAACATCTGTAAAGTTCTGTTATAAAATGTCACAATATTTTAGTTTCATTCAAAAGAAATCGCGAGAAAACTTTGTTCTTGGATTTCAATCTTTTTCTTGAACATGATTGGCTTACGAACGTAATTAATCTTACGACTTTTTCAAGATTTCCAAACATTTACGTAATAATAAAATTCATAAAACGGTAAAATGGTTTTAAAAGAAATTTAGTATGAGAAAAAAAAATGTGTCTAATCTGTAACATAAATCACATTTTTGCACAGATTGTAAACACAGTCGCGTTCATTTTTGCAATTTTTACTTCTATCTATTCGCTTCGTAAGTGAGCAAACAGAATGCAATTTTAAAAATATTTCTTGTTACTTAACTTCTCTGTCATTTATTTTAAAACATCAAAGGGAGAGAAAATTCATCTTTTAAGCTTAGTTTAGTTAGATAACTTTCCGTTTTCAAACTCCACGAGATCTATTTCGGGATGGACCTCGTCATTTTGAACTGTAATCAGATGACAAGAACGGTATCTGAGCTGGTTCTCCCTTTTCCATAACCAGAGGGAGAACATATTGATCTCTAGGATTCAACCTTGCATGCGGCGGGTCTTAAGCCGGTCATTCACGACCGTTCTACTCCACGCAAATGGTGTGGTGGCACTTCACGTCATTCTATTTTTTAGCCCATCGTTAAGACAGATCTTTTATGGTCGCTCCACTCAATGCAAATCCATCCACTACCAATCCCTCCGATCCACGACCGCCGCCTTCTCCGATTTCCTCTTCGAACCACGTACCACAAATCTCCCTCACACACACCACCGCGAACCTACTCCCACAGATGTTCACTCATGCCACGGCGGTCCAAAGAGAGACAGTGATGGGGTGGGTGGACGAAGCGCACGGCCTCTGAGGCCACAATCTTCGACTCCTGACAAAATTCTATCAATTTTGATCTTATTAAAAATTGCGTTTAACCTAATTAAATTAATATGCCTAAAGGGGGTCTGGCGGTCTAAATGGAGCGATGGATATCCGGCATTATGCTCCATGCCTCTCCAATTCCGACCGGGTTTTCGCATTAACGACTGGTTTTGGCGTGGAGCGGTCATGAATGTTCAGTCTCAGATTAACGAACTTGGCGACTCTTTGGCCACGAAGCCATGGCAAGTCCCGTTCTACCAGACAATCGCGACCCGTCAAATTGATCTGAGCAACATTTTATAAGATTAGAAGATAACGTTTAACAAGAATGTTTTTATTAAACAAAAATTTATTTCACTTATAGAAATTTCCCAGCATAAAGACACCAAATGAACAAAAAAAACCCCACCTTTTCTAAATAAGCGTTGTATTTACACACTTCTTAAACCGTTTAGAGGTATTTTCTGATAACCCTTTGTTTCACTGAAAATGAATACTTTTTATGTTGGGCGTGGCCTAACAAACGAATTCGTGACCCGATTATTAATCTCTGTATTCACCAAAATTTCGTGTGCACCACTATTTCTTTTTCAGTGTGGAGAGATTGCTCGGATACAGCATTTATTTTCGAAAAAAGATACGTATTTCAAAGGCATTGATCGATGGGAAACGTAAATAAACTGCTCGGAAAAACTAAGATTTCTAAGCGCGTGTTAGCTATTCATGTCCGTTCTTTGCTTCTCTATAAAGGTGTCAAGAAGTCGTGACAATGAAGCAAGAAAAACTATTGTTGGTGCAATAATCCTCTGCTTGCCTACTAACATGCTATGGTTATGCATGACATGTTACTAACAAATGAGCAAAATTAAGCTCCTTTTTTGTGAAAGTTACTTAGACGCAGTTATGCATTCGGGAACCAACTAAGATCTTATAGATTTCGAGTTCACTAAAGAAAACTATAGTATGTGGATAAATGATTTTCTTTCCAATATATTCCGGTATAGGTTCAGGCCTTAGAGGAAATTCATATTAAATTAAGACCGTAAAGTGTGTTTCCTCTACGGAAAATCTATTCTGGTTTTGAATCTGCATGGATGACTGGCCTCTGATGACGTCATCCACCGGATTCTTATTCCCCCTCGTTGTTTGTTATTATTTTTGTATATTTAACTCTTTCACAATTAAAAATTCCCTTAATTAGTATTTATATCATTGTAAGTGTGTACAACTTGCAGTGCAACCGTTGTACACAGTGGAAGCGATTGTGTGGGAAAAGTAAGGGGCAAAAATTTGAGACACCTAAAGTTACACACAGGAGATAAAGGGAGATATAAAAATTTCAAAATTTAGTCACAAAATTAGCTAATTTTCCCGGACACTAATGCCTTTTTATGGTTCATAGTTTTAGGAGCTAAAATGAAATAAAAATTAAATTTTTTCGCAAAAAGTAAGGGGGCGACTGCCCCTCCCCCCGCCACTGCTTGTACATCAAACAACTTATAATAATTAGATTTGGAAAAATGCAGAAACAGAATTTTACTGTAATATTTTGCGGAAATATCTATATTTCAAAATGCGCATTTTAGCGTTGGTTCCGATTGTGTATAACTGCTTCCACTTTATACTAACAACATTTTTAAAACAAACTTCTAACATTTGGTTGTTTCTCTTTGTAATCAGGGTTTGATTTGAAATGTGCATTTTATTTTCTCAATGTTTATTTATGATAGTTACTTGATTAATGTTTAATACTTACAACTACTATTTAATATTAACAACATTTTTAAAACAATCTTCTAACAGTTGGTTGTTTCTCTTTGTAATCAGGGGTTGATTTTAAATGTGCATTTTATTTTCTTAATGTTTACTTATGATAGTTACTTAATTAATGTTTAACACTTTCACTTCATATTAATTTTTGATTTATGAATAAATATTGATATTTTGTTTTGTAGTGAATTCTATGAGTTTTCGCTCAAGATCTGCAAGAGGATCATTGAAATCTGGTTCGAATGTCAATATAAGTAAGTATTACACAGTTTAAGTAAAATATCAGTAATGACTTGGCTGATTGAAAACTGCTACATAAAAGTTAGGTAGGTCAGAATATCCCGCTGAAGACAGCACTGGTAAAAAAAAAATTAGGAATAATTCATCGAATAGTTGAATACAATACTAAAATTCTTTACATTTAATAAAACTTTATCTTCCTTTTAGCAGATGCCTATCTGTAAATTAGCATACTTCGGATTCTAATACCTGAACTCTCAAAGTTAAACCAAAAGCCATTGTTTACATCAAAACAAAAGGTTCTAATGTGTTGCAAGCATCATACGATGCAATTAATTTCATTCAAAACATAGGGTATAACTGGATCAATCGACTATTAAGAAATACAATGGCTGTCCCCAAATAATTGTCAACAGTGCTTGTATTTCAGAACAAATTCACAAGGTGACGTTAATACCTCGTTATGTACCTATAATAACGCGCCAAACTCGTTTCATGCTCTAGTCTAGGCTTAGCAGCCACGCAAATAACGAGCCTGGAATGTAAAATTCCAGGCTCCGCGACCTCGCATATAGAATGTTATTAAAAAAAATTTGAAACAGGAAAAATAACATCCACTGTAGACCGCAACTACGTTGCAGTCAAGACCTCGTTCAATACGATTTCTGACTCTTTCCGGCGTTAAAGAATAAAAGATGTGATCGATAGTTTGGAATTAATGCTGAAGCCTGGTTGGCTGTGTGTGTCAAGAGTGTAGGCCGGTACTTCGAGAAGAACAAGGAATTTAAAGATACTGACAGCGGATAATTTTTGCATACTTATTTGTAGAATATCTGTAAGGATAAATTTCTTTTTTTTTTCAAATTTCCAAACTTCTTTACCTAAACTACCTCGAAGCCGCTCTATCGTTATCTGATGAATTGATTTGCACGCCTACATCATTTCCTAGTCATCACATAGCCTACAACCCGCTATCATCATCGTGGTTGTTTCAGAATAGCCATCGTAAAAGAATTAAGCAGTGAATTTTTATTGCAGTTTTTTTATAAGCAATTCCTAATCTAGTTTAGGGGCAACAGACGCCCAGGCAGAGGTTTGAAAGAATAGTCTTGAACTGATATTTAATTTTTATATAAAGGTGGAAAAACTCAATATAATCACATATAGATAATAGCTTTCAGCACAGTCATACGAGGATGGATAAAAAAAAAGTTTACAAAGTTAATAAAAAATTATTTATTAACAATAGACAGAAAATACAAAAGGGAATTACAGTTTAACAATTATTGAGCTATATGAAAAAAAACCTTGATAACTTTTGAACCGTTGACGAGATTCAGTTAAAACTTGGCGGTTGAATCCAGGACATGTTGGGATTTTTTTTTGAGCATGCGCACTCTTATTGTTGTTGTTCATTTTTCGTTGAAAATGACGAAATACAGCGTTTTTGAGCGTATATCGATCGTGAAGGTCTACTATTCGAGCAATAACAGCCCAATTGCGGCTCAAAGGAAATTTGCGACCGAGTACAAGCTGAAGACAACCGGTCCAAGTGTTATAACAACCAAAAATGTGATTGAAATGTTCGAGAGAACTGGTAGATGTCTCGACACTTCAGCGATTTTTGCAGAATTTTGCTCTTCGTCTGTGCCACATCATAGCCATTGATGGCAAGTATATCGAGCATGCCATAAACTAAATCCGAGCATCTGTTGTTACTTTTAAAATTTGAATAAAATTTTAGAACTCAGTAGTTTTTGAAAATTTCATTTCATATCGCTCAATAATTGTCACCCTGTAATGTATTTCAGCATAGCATAGTGTTAGATTGCAAAAAGTGTATCTACGTCATTTTTCGGTTTTGTCAGTATTTTTAATTATTTAATTCTTCGCCACCAAAGTTTATTTCATCTCTTGTGGCATCTTTGACAACTTTTGAAATTCAAACGATAATTTTTAGCCGTTTCATTAAATATCTAAATTTTTCTTAATTATTTACTTTGTATTC